>OZ024910.1:32592864-32785157 GCA_964017125.1 Flabesymbios commensalis | reverse complement strand
CCTCTACATTGCTCAAATACCGGTACTCCAAAACTGCCAACAACAAAAGCACTTCGGAAGATTCAATGAAATGGAAAGTAAGATAGGGTTAAGACACATGCTCTTTGAACAGCATGTGGCCTTGCCCTCTCTTACTTTAATTTCTCTTACACTAAAATGTCATATTGTGATGTTAATATGCTACATCATGATAATATAATAATATCGTGACAATACACTAAAAGATCCTGTCACTTTAATACCATACCGTGATGCCTAACCACCATATCCTGCATTTATAAAGCTTTATTCAGACACCATAACGTCATTTTACTATAATAAAGAGCAATATTTGGACATTACAAAACCATATCATGACGTTAATGTATCTTGTCCTCATATTATTGTGACATAAAAAGATCATATCCTGACGATAAACTGTGACATCAATTATTTTGATGTCATATTCCGATATTCTGATGTAAAATCATCTCATTACAACACCATACAATTCCATAACTTCATTACGAAATATATATATCCTAATATTCAAAATGTAATATTTTGATATTTAAATGATATATTTCATGATATTAAACATATTGACATTCGCAGATCATGGACAAAAGTAAGTATTTAAAAGAGCATTGTTACAGGACGATTATCAAAGATGTCATGTACATAAAACGTGTGAGGCGCAAGTCCTTATCTTGTAATTGATTTTTGCTAGAAAGCCTCCCTTCAACGTCACCTACTTCCTCAGCCAACACGGGGCTTTAATCCAATTCCGTTTAATTTTTGGGCCAGCGTCGAAGACGGTCAGCCAATATTAAAACAGCATTGGATGAATGCCTCGTGTTTAAACTCCATTATGATACAGAGCATATTTTGCTGTACAGGAGGGTGTGGAATCTACAGTCTGGGAACGGATTTTATCTCATGGTCGTTTTTCACCAACGCAAACTGAAAGAGCAGTCGATCCAGAAAGAGTTCTAAAAAGAGTGAGTTGCGGGTGCAGAGTGGCTTGTTCGAAGGGGGGGGGGGTCTCACAAATCTAGACTATATTGTACAACGATGTGCTCTTTTTGTATTGGCAGAACATGTAGAAACTGACAGCTCGGATGACTGGAACGCAATAATTTTATTATTTACCGGAGATTAATTTGTTAACTTGACAAATCTCAATTTCTAGTGGGAAAGCAGTTCGAAAACACTCCAAAGCGTCACCCACCATGGTAGAATTAACTACCATGTGGGATTCATGTCGATAAACTCAACAATATAATAAAATATGGTCATCTAAATAAGTTCTGGACTCCAAGGGTTCGGCTAAAAAATACATTTTAGTTTCAACAACGAGATAGTTATCGCATATTTTCGGGTTTTTTAAGAGATCGCTTAACAAAATATTATGGCGGCCATCTTGAATTTGTGGTATTAGGAAAAGTACTGATATTATTTCTGATCATCTGGATAACCTCCTTGTACTTTAAAACATAGGTAGAGACACCAAAATCATTGTTTTAACTTAAATGACGTTACCTGGTGTTATTTTGAATTAACTACTATGTGGGATTTATGTTGATAAATTCCATAATATAAAATAATGGTGATCTAAATAAGTGCTAGATTCCATGGGTTTGGCCAAAAAATACATTTTAGGTTCAACAACGAGATAGATATATCATATTTTCGTGTTTTTTTAAGAGATCGCTTAACATAATTTTAATATTGAGAAAAGTGCTGATATCATTTCTTATCATCTGGATCAACTCTTTGTGCCTTAAAACATAAATAGAAACACCAAAATATCTTTTTTCTAACTACAAAGGTGAGGAATTGAGTTATACCCCTGTTTTTCGAAAATGGCGTTACATGGTGGCGACCATCTTGAAATAAAAATAATGCACAAGGGGGATTTTTGGGGCCTCTTTGGAATTCGTCTGGGGAGATGTCCAGGTATCATTTCTGAAAAAATCAGCTTTCTGCAATTTTATTCCAGGTTCCTGTGTTTTTTTCACTAATGCTCTTGCACTATTATGTTTTCTTGGGGATCAACAACAATGGTGTATATCATTTACCTACAGGATATATCAATGATATAAGTCAAAGACGTGGTGGTAGATGGCACATTGCATTAACAGACATAACGTTGAAGGCTATAAGTGACAGCCCACCTAATGCCATCATAGGATGTGATCTATGTCAAGACTCTGATGTTAATAATCGACTGATACTTGTATTAGGATTTTTGCCGTATTTACGCAAGAAAGATTCAGTGATATTTACAAATCCTTATTACATACCAATTACAACCAGTACAACAGTTGACCAAGCTTGGAACTATGCACAAATCTGTGCATAATGCACCACAACCTACAGAACCACAACCTACAGACCAGGTTGGCGGATCACAGGTCTTATCTAAGACTGAAAATGTTATAAGTACCATTGACCGGATCAAAAGATTTAAGAAACGTGTGAGATCTGTAATCAAGAAAAGATTTCAGAAAAGTGCAAAGACAAATACCAAAAAATCAAAAGGGCTACTGGTAAAAAACAGTCTGTAGGTGTTAAGGGTCGTGCATCTCGTAAATTATCTGCTCAACAGAAGGCTGTCAAAAAACAAGGCAAAATCGTCGCCTCGGTGCTAAAGGATCCTATCTGACACTCGTTAGAGTGGCAGATAGGATCCTTTAGCTCCGAGGCGACGAAATGAATTTGGAGTCAGACGCCGTTTACAGCGACAATCTGATAATTTTTTCTAAACCATTAGCAGATGTGGGTGTATTAAAGAGAGAGTGGGTGAATATTCAGTCTACGACTGAGTGGGGTAAGATTGTGGATTCTAAAGGTGCCCCCAATGCAGCAGATGCATCAGTCGGCATAGTGAATCAGATTTTACATACTATGTGGTCACAAGTGGTCCTTACCCTTCAATATACCACTATAAAATCATTAGGACCTTACTATGCATACAAGGCCATCATAGATAAAATAATAAACTCTTCTATTGATGATGATAATCGTAAAGATCGCCTCAGTATGTATATTAAAGATAGAGGTGAGAACATTGGCAGTACTGATGCCAGCACATTGGATAATATCAGTTTAAGAATGCGAGAAGCCTCAACTCGTGGTGGTCAGTTATTAGATTTGATGGGTGATTTACAATTAGATTTTTTTAACAGGCTAGATTAATAGTTGATGGCATTCCCATCAAAATCAAAATGATCCCTGCTCGTGATGTTTTCACACTAATGACAAAGTCTGGTTTTACTGAAGAGTATAGTTTGAAACTTGTAAAAACTTCATTAGATATTTGTTATTACCATATTGCTCCAAATATTATACAGGCGCACAAGAATGTTTTACAATTATACCCAACTCAAAGGAGTGTCATCAACACATTTCGTGTTGATAAAGGCTACGAGTCAGCTCGCAGTAACTCTAACCTATTTTCTGGCCAAATACCATACAAAATATATTTGTCTATGGTTGAAACTAAAGTATACGAGGGTTCAAGATATACGAACCCCTTCTACTTTCAACATTTTATTGTTAATAATATAGCCTATTTATTAAACAATAGAAGTATTCCTAACCAGCCACTAAAACCTAATTTTAAAACAAAAAATTATGTAGATTGTTACAGCGCCTTATTTAGAGGTAGTAAGTCACCCAATATATCATATGAGGAGTTTAGAAAGGGTGCTGCTATATTCGAAAAAAATATTGCCACCGAATTTGACAATTCAAACGTGCAATCAATGACACAGGTTGGAGAAGGTTGTGTTCAACTGAGGTTTGAGGAGGCGTTAGCTGATAACATAACTGTAATTGTTTACGGAACATTTCGTGGAATTGTGGAGATATCAGGATCAGGTGAATTCTCAGAAACATGAATAGTGATACATTACGGGAATACGCCAGGAAGCTGGACTTGAAAGTGGATGTCTGTTCTAGAGATACTATTACTTTATCTGACACACCAATGATTGTTAACACGGAAACTTCAACACAAGCTGGAAAACATTGGGCTGTGATTGAACTAAGGCATGGCTATTACTTTGATAGTTTACCTGATTTTGATGTTGTGACTAATACATTTGAACCAATTCTTTTAAAGTACAATCACCAATATTTCTTTAACAAGACAAGGTTTCAAAGTGAATATTCAAGTTCGTGTGGCTTGTACTGTTTATATTACCGATGTTATAGATCAACACACACCTATGAAAACACTATAAATGAATTAAGTTCAAGATCGATTGCTGATAACGAAAGTTTTTTATTGAATTTCAATAATGATAAAAATATATTCATTTAATAATCGTTAGCATAAGTCATATGACATGTATGTTTGTTTAGATGTTTATTGAGTTGATAACTCTATTTAATTATTTCAGAGGTTATCTATATGAAAATGTAAAATTGTATTGCTTGTAGTTTTTAATAAAAATATTTAAAAAACACTACTTAGTTGTTTTCGTTCCTCAATATGATTAGCAACAATTAACATTGAATCAAAATAGTTATAGCTTCGTTCATAGTTTTTTGCGATTGATAAATACAACAACATTTTTTCAAATACAATATTTTTATTCATTTATTCGTGTACATGAATAATTCAATTTAAAAAATCAAGGGTTGTACAATAGTTATAACATCATCTGATGTTGCTAAACCTACACAAACCATTTTTCCACCAGTAAATACATTAAAATGTATATTATGGCGTTTTATCATAAATCCTGGAAAAAATTCTGGCTTATATGATCCTACTATGTTTTTATTAAGCTCACTAAATTTAATTTGAAATCGACAGTCGTATGTTGCAGTAACTGTATCAAGTTTCACATTAAGTTCATGTCCGATTTTTGACTCAATAATCCGTGCATAACTTTGTAAAGTTGTGTTGCCAAATTGCTGGCATTCATCCATATCTGCAAGAACTGTGTTTGGGTTACCCATAAGTATCAACTCTCCACTTTTTTATACAATACATGTGAATGGTAATTTCTGATACAAGTGATGATTTTCTCTTAATAACATTTGTCCAAGTTCAGTTTGACACTATATAATCCAGAGCACACAATGTTATTATATTTTAAAGTCATTCATGATTTTTAATGGAAACTAGTCAACAGAGTCTCTAAAACATGGCTGATTGATGCATACAAATCCTATAGCTTATACCACACCATAGTAGATATTACAAAGTATGATTGGCAATTACGTCTGTTTTGGAATAGAATCTGTCCATTTGGTTTACGAACAACAAATTTTCTATACCCCACACATACGCCGTTGTCCAGAAAATGATCTAGTTCAGATACCCAATCAGTTTTCAGCCACACTATCTGATGATATACAGTATATGTTGGTCTCTGTTGCTAATTCAACATAACAGCTCTTGTCCTTTTAAAGTATATTTACTTTCACCCTGCCAGAGAGTACATATGATACGTCCATGATTGTGTCCTATTTTATCTACATTGCCAAGAACCAGACCCCTCTCTTATACCAACCAGCTGACGATTCTCACCCCTGTGGTGAGTCACCCTTTGGGGTTTGGTAAAGGTGTTGTGTACGCACCCTTCTGTAGCAGGCACACCTCTTTCTCCTCTATTTCCGAGTTTTTCAAAGTTTTTAACCACTAACTGCTGTGTCAACAAGTCTGATCACTCACCTAAAAATGATATTGAATTTTTCATAAGCTACATTGACTGATGATATTCAAACGGCGTGCAATATCTGCACATAAAATATCCTTCTTGATTTTGGTGATCATCGTCTGAATAACATGGAGACACTCTTGCTTCCTTCGGAAGGTTCTTTTGAATTTCACTCTTTCTTTCAATAAGTTGTTTAAATTGTTTAAACATCATACACACACCAGTTTTACTCGGTTTCTCTTCACCATTTTCCATGTACCACTGACGAATATGAATATGTTGTAGTCCTGGGGATCTTGAAATATAAATTCCACCGCCTATATGAAATGTGTCGTTTTCTTTATTGGAAAAAATATGCCCATCTGTTCTTTTTACAATTTTTGTCCAGTTTTGTGGATTAAGTCGAATACCGTGTTTTGTTGTGAATTTTTTTAAGTATGATGATGATCACCATTTCCGAATATCAATTCCTATTTCATTATTGTATGAAATAATCTGTACCTGTAGATCATTTCTTAATTCAGTTGTATAAAATACACTTGTGCTTCCCATTCTGGAGTACGTTTTGTAAAGAATCTCATGTAAAAATTGAAGTCTAATATATAGTCTACAAAATATATCTAGTCATCAGTAAATGAAATACGTCAGACATCACGTCATGACTAATATGTTCCACAATCAATCTATCTGTAAGGGGTGGGGGTGTACGGTTAAATTTGTGAATGTCAAAAACATTGTGCAAACATTGTAACAGCATTGGCATGGGGTTGCCAGCATTGACAACCATTATCCAGCCAACTGCCTATAAGAACGGCACGTTATAAAAATGTTGTTGTTGATCTTCACACCCCATACATATCCTGAGGGTATAAGCAGTTACACCATGGCTCTTGTAAGACAACCTTTTGAATTCACCTTGGTATACAATCCAAAACTAAATTATTGTAAGTCTGGGCGTATACTGTTGAAAAGGTTAATCCAAACAATTAAAGAATATGACAATTCTTGGGACTGCTACAACAGATACCAGTGTAGCCTCCCTGGTGAGAATAATATGAGATGGATGACAGCTGCAATAAAAGCTGCAAAGTGTACATTGTTTCTATTCACAAATGTGGAAGATGTTGATATCATGAAATTAGATGTCCACATTGCACAAGCCATAATTCGTACTAGGAATGGGTGTGAGTGCAAGATGATACTAATCATGCATGACATATCGCCGGCAAAAATGTCTGAAATCAAGGCAGAAAATAGAGAGATTTTTCGCAACCTTACTGAATCAGTCGTCTTCATTGATGATAGTGGTGACTGTTGTTCTGATTTAGCTAATATCGACACGGGTAGACCTCAACTTACTGCAGATCACGAAGCCATTTAAGTGATAGATGATGTCACACACAGATACACATCGAGATTTACAACAACTGTTTTTAAAAATAATATTTGTGTAATAGAACAAGATACAAAATTGGTGGAATAAATGAGAATATTTAGACAATGGGTTTAGCCAGCAAATAATTTACAATCGCATTTCATCTCAGAATATTCTTATTCGATCACAATGAAATTGAAATATGTTCTTTGTAATAGATAAAATAAAATGATAAAAAGTTGTTGGCGAAATATATTTTTTTTTAATCTGACTGATTACATATTTGGTGACAACTTCCCACGGTTTATACATGTAGGACCCCTGATATATCAAATGATCAACATAACATATTCCTATCTATTAATGTAGTCACTTTTTAGTTTTACAAAACACAATAACTTAGTCACATTAGCATACATTAACAACACAACAAAGACGCTGGGCCTTCGTTGTACAAAGGTTATACAAATGGTTTGTGTTTTTGTTAGGTAATAGACCTGTATCTGAAGCGTAGACGTAGTGACGAGTATCGATTGTAACTGATCAAGGTTGTTTTCAATGCCACACGTTACATGTATATTATATATATATATATATAGACCTAATGACGGCCCAATGTCTGCTAGGCATGTGTGGTTCATATGACGCTCATTGGTTATATATATATATAACTGTTAACTGTGTCTCTTTTATGTAGCGCGTTTCAGTCAGCACACACCTGTGTCACTAGTCTGTGAAAATCGTCACGAATTTGACACCCGTTTGAACTGCTGTGACATTTTGACACGCTAGGACAGGGTGCGTAACTCAAAATGTGTCTGATCAGCATACCCAGAACGCCCCCGAGTTGGAACCAGATCATGCCAAGATTTATTCTGATGTGTCACACTATATGGTTAAGATTGTGAAAAATCTTGAAATCGGCTTGTTGGGTTGCGGTAGTTTACATGTGTTTCAATGGGGCCGGCATTAATAATTCAAATAATTTCAAACCACACACCCTGCGCCACAAACCCTCCCTACAACAGCTGCATATAGGCAGCGATTTTTAATAAATATATCATAATGCATCAAAATACATATGAGTGTGGGGGTCATCTATCTCAGAATTGCCATGGTTTTAACCACTAACCACTGTGTCAACAAGTCTGTTCACTTATGTTAATACAAAATATGTCATACATTTTTGTTTATATAGCAGATAACATTGGTCTAAATGTAGCCATGTACTCTAAGATGACATAGCCTATGTGTTTAAATGTAACTGTACAGCTGTATGTGTGTTTTTCGTCAGCCAGCTGCTGCCATTGTGTGCAGACGGCTATTGAAGCACACAAAAGAGATAATTGGTACCTTGGTTGAATGGTATTTCATATCAGTAATAAATTTTGTGTGTTACATCAGTAATAAATTGGGGGAAAATAAGATTATAATTACAAAAAAAAATATTTGGGTTAAAAAACATTACCAAAAAGAACGATAGCACAACATTGGGGTGCATTTTCTTAATGTACAAATCATTTTGTTCTGTTCACGACGTTATGCAAATATTAAAATAGCATTGGGGGTGCTTGCCAGCATTGGCAGCAATCATATAACTCTTTTTAGTATACAGCAAGGTTAAAACGTTCTACTAACGTTGTGCCATCATTGTCGTGCCAGTGTCCGGTAAGCGCGGAAGGAGAGGGGGGCGGGGTGGGTGTCCGGTGAGCGCACAAGGAGAGTGGGGGGGGGGGAGGTAAGTGTCCGGTAAGCGCGCAAGGAGAGGGGTTTGCACGCTGAGGGCTGTCCGTATGGCTACCGACTGTTGCACTACTTGCATGTCCAAAATAAGAAATGAAGAAAAACGTGACATCAATCGACAATATTTCGAAATCGTTTATTTCCATTTTGTGAAATAGCAATTTTTAGCTCACTTGAAAATTGTGGATCGCGTCGGCGAGATGCAACTTCAAGTGGGTGGAAATCACAATTAAATAACTTGGCGGTTAACATGTTAAAGGGATAATCAGCTGCTAATGTTCGACCGATTTCTCTGATTTCTCCGATTTTTTTCCCAGATAATTCAATGGGTTACGCAGATGCAAGCTGTCAACGCGCCAAATAATTATAGTTTTGTAAGTACGATAGCCTCGTGAATATTAACCGAACGAGCTATGTTTAATGCTTCCCACTATCAATTGGTAAAGTAAATTGGAAGATGGGGGTAGTATTCCATAATAATAATGAGGTCACCACGGGCGTTTTCAAGCGCGATAAATATTTAACCGATCGTTCTCATTTTGTTTATCATGCATCAAACTATGACATGGCTCAAGGAAACTGGGCGATGAGGGTTGCTTTATAATTTTTCTTTGAGGTCACCACGCGTACGGCAGCTTTTAATCCACCAACGCCAATATGTCCATGTCCCGTGGTCAAAAGCATGTGACATTACTGTAAAATCAAGATTTCCTCAAAAAATGCTCGCAAGGGTATCCCCATTTTTGCCAATAATGGAAAACACACTTTTTAATTAATTTTGACAAACTAGCAGCCTTACACGACTGCCGACATCAATGCTGAGTAAAACTTTATGGCCTGAGCTATGCTGCGCTGCAAAGGCTGAAGCAGTATCTTCTTATTTGTAAAGTAAGCGGGTACTGCGTTTTTACTTTGCACGGAACGAAATTTTAAGATAGTCACTGTTAATATAAATGTTGAAAGTTTTTAAAAGTGTTTAGGGCGGGGCCCTAGGGTAGTGGTTAGCACCGCTGCCTTTCACGCCAGAGTTAGGGGTTCGGTTCCCGGTCTCGGCGGTTTGAAAGAAACAAAAAATGTTTCTTCCCCATCCACGTGTGAAAGTCAGTATTGTGGGGAGCCTCCGTGACCGAGAGGTAGCGTGCTCGGCCTCAGACCGTCAGGGCTCGAATTTCGAATCCAGTGTCTGGAGGACAGTGTCATCTGAATCATCTCACCATCCTCAGGAGGTTCTCCTGGCCCAGTTTAGCCTATATGTGCACAAAGGTGACATAAAGCCCGATTCTTTTCACTTTTTTTTAAAAGTGTTTAAAATACCATATTGCGATATTAGCATTCACCGGATTCAGAGGCCGATTTCGTTTTTCTTTGTAACTTTTACGTAAAATCCTAGTCACATTTAAAATTAAAAATTTAGTGTAGTCATATAGCTTAGTAATATAATGTGATTATAAACTATACGGTATTTATTGATGAAAAATACACCATTTTCAATAACAACACGCCACACAGTGAGCAACGGCGAACTGTTTAATCAGACAACTGCTACATACTTTTAATTGACAACACGCCACACAGTGAGCAACGCTGAACTGTTTTAATCAGACAAACTGTTCACGCGCAAACTCGTGCAAGCAGTCGATTTTGTTTCGCATTAAATTCATAGAATACAATATTTTTTTATCATCAATTAATAAAATGTTCATGCATCACAAGCGAATTCGAGAAAATTGTAAGCACGTAGAAAATTTGAACATGCTCTGAGAACTTTAAAATCAAGTGATCCCCGCGAATGTTAAATCATCAAAACGTAGCACAATCCCTGTATCGATGCATGACATTTTCGATCATTTCAAAACACTAAACGAAACTAGCACATCAGATCATACTGACAATTTACATATTAATATTTTTAATGAAGAAGAACAATCCGGAACTCGTTTATCCATTTACAAAAGGCGAAATCTGCAAAGTTATAAAGAGCTTAAATGTAACAAAGTCTGTGGGAGTGATGCTGTGTTAAATGAATTTATCATTACAACTGTTGACATATTTTTAATAATTTAGATTAGAATGTAAAAATTCCTAATGATTCGGTTATTGGCGAAATTTTGCTTTTCTACAAAAAAAGGGGGCTGTTAATTCACCTGGTAATTATAGAGGTATTACAATTGTAAGCTGTTTTGAGATTTTTTTACAAGCCTCCTAAACCAAAGACTTGAAAAAATTGCGGAAACACGTAATATTTCAAATAAAAACCAAACAGGATTTAGGAAAACATCCACTCTTAATCATGTTAATTGTGTATTTAGTATGAAATGTCTTATAGATATGTTTCTTTCTTAAAAGAAAAGGTTATTTTGTGCCTTCAATAATCACAAGAAGGCGTTTGACACAATCTGGCGGTCCAAGCTCATTGCAAGTGGTATATTAGGAAAAGTTTTTAAAGTGATTAGAACTATTTACCAGTGTGTTAAATCATGTGTTTCCATAAATGATAACAAATCAGACTATTCTATGTCATATACAGAGTGGGACAAAGAGAGACCCTTTCACCTGTGTTATTTTCTCTATACATTAATGATCTTGAAGATTCCTTGTGCATAAAAATGTGAATCTGTGATTGTAACTGACGAAATAACAGGCACATACCTAAATCTATTTTTACTTTTGTATGCAGATGACACTATAATTTTATTGCTGATGATGCTGAATCCCTACTCAGTGCACATATATAGGCCTGGGTCAGGCCTGTAGCTCATTATCTTCTGCAGATAATTAAATAAATAACAGTCTATGACGTCACACATATACAGAAGCATAGACCCCTCCCAAATATGCAAATTAGGACGCTATAACCACGCCCATTTATCCAGCAGTTTGGCGGTGCCCTAAAATCCATATTTGGTATAATAGTAGGGCGGTTTATGGCCCAAATAAGGCAAAAGCGTGACCGGCTGGACAAAAGTATGAAACTTGGCACAGTTACTCTTTTGACACTACTGAACAATTTCAGAAGGGTAGCTCAAAAATCGTAGTCAATTATCTTAGTGAAAAACATGTTTTACGTAACCATGGCAACGCTAAAAACCTAAATCAGTAATATATGTACTATCCGTGATTTCAAGTGAGCTGAATAAATAAATCTCCTTTAAAACTGATATTCACGACAACATACAATACCACCTTGGACATAACGAAAGTAAAACACGTGGTTGATTTGAAATTGCCGGTTACCATAGCAACCAGGCATACAAAAATACAGAAATTTAATTGTACCTGTCTTTATTCTCCAAATTAGCGGGTTATATCGGCACCCAACTTTATACTAAAACTCCCGACCCTTCTTTAGAACATTATAGACAATCTCTGATAAGAGTGATAACATAAGCAAGTGAGGATATACAGTAATAATCATGTTCCCATAGATACCTACGAAATTTCCTCTGACAGATAACCATATATTTTGTTTACAAAATATGTATATAATATAAATATAGATATATGTTTAAAATATTATTTGTGAAAAAATAATTACACTTGATTATCCCGTCTGCAAAAATTTTATGACGTCATCATTTTATGACGTCATACCGTGCTTATTACCGCCGAGTACTGATTTTTCAATGCCGGTGGCGCATGTTTTCTTTGATTTCTCAGCGTTTTTCTTGACATTTTACAAGGGCTATTTTCTAGCAAAAGCCCACAAGCCGTGAACATTTAACTGTGTCATCGTTTATACATAATTTATGTAATCCTGTAAATTCCAGAGTATGCTTTCAAAGTATATTCAAGGGCCTTTTTAATCCCAAATTGTATATTGAAGGGTGTCATTTTGGTCAAAATTAAATAATGTTCAAAAGCGTGTTTTTGTTCATTACTGTACATGCACGGACAAGGGTTTTGGCATATTACCACCCAATGCCCCCCGCCATCTGCCCCTACCCCCCCCCCCACTCCAGAATATGCATTCTGTACAACATTAATTGAGATTGATGTATCACATGCGGAGGAGGTGACCTACTAAAATGTCACGCTGACAGTAAGGCAGACGATGGAATTCATGCACACGCACATTCTCACAATAATAGTACATTGTTTACCTTTAAATTTAAGGACACAGATCACCAACCCCCAAGACATGTATCATCATTGCCCAGAAATTTCGACTGGTGAGGCGATTTCAAACGAGTCTGAGTATCAAGTGAGTTTAACAACATTCAGAAATCACCACAAAGATTTATATTGAGCAGAATGTAGAGAAGACGACGACGAATTCAAGCGAATAATTGAAGCTCGAGTTTTGCTGAGCCAGTAATAATGTATGATAATGATCACTTCATTGAAAGCAAAAGTTTTTTTTAAATCTATTTTTCATAGTATACACAATCGCCCACTGCTTGAGATGAATTATATAAGAGATTAATAAAACTCGATTAAAATTGAGATTTTTCATGGTGAATGTCAATAACGGTTTGATGACGTGAATAGCCTACTGTAGGCTTAGTTGTCTTCATTCCTTCAAATTATCTGAATCTTTCTTAAATGTACAGCACCAGGATGCACAAGCATCTTAAACCTGTTCAACAATATCACATCATAATTATGTTTTTCATTTCCAAAAATAAAGCAATCGCAATATCACGCCATACCAACTATAAGGAACCCTCATTGCCTACTTAAATAAATATTCACACACTTACGAGTATTGGGAAAATAATTGACAACCACTTGTAACATGGGATTTCAATTAGCTATGACCGTCTCATGACTCTGGAAAGGGGTATATTCATAATAATAATAATACTGATAGTTCTTATATAACGCACATACAATGTTATGTTCGCTTCATAGACATTACCCCTGGTCACTAGACTTGTTCATTCATGTACCATTTTAACTCCTTTTTGGAGCATACGGCACTGCAACCATTTCGGCGATAGGAACTTATCACTTGCCATCTATGCCCTACCAACATTTTTAATAATTAAAACATGTACTCATTTACACCTGAGATAAGTGAAGCACGTGAGGGCGAGGTACATTGCCCAAGGACACAGCATCGAAACAGTGATGTCTCAGCGCTATGTTCAACCCGTTGTACCATTGTGCCACGTCCCTTTTGGCACTAAAATGAGTATTTTTCAGTTTCCATCACCGCTGGGTGCTTGATGTTCGCTATTATTGTACGAGCCAATACGTCGTGAGTGTATAACTACATAAGCCGACTTTGTCTCCCAGGGCGCTACATTCATGTTCCACAATATCAATAGAGGTTTTGAAAAATGCCATTGAAAAAGAAACTGCGGGCGAAAACAAACCGTTTCTGTTTTATATAAGGAGAAACTCGAGTCTGGAGACACTACATAACATGGGCCTCTTACATGCATTTGAACAACAACCTATTGACTCATGTATGGTACACGAATGAACAGGTCCAGTAACCAGGGGGTAAAAATGTAAAAAGTCGGATGAAATACTTGATATCAGACTATATACCTGCACCTTTTTTGTTGTTGTTTAATGAAAAAGCTGAATCTGTATAGCTACGATTAGACATATAGGAAAGACATACAGCATAACGTAAGAGAATATCTTAATCCTGGGTAGCTGGCTGTTGTTGCTGTGTTGTGTTTCTGTGTTGTTATGGCAGTGGTTATAAATCTACCATGATACCAAATTATAGTGATATGATGTTCGGTGGTTTGCTTTTGCATAAGGCTCTCTGGAAACAAAAGGCTATTTTCTTGATCAGTCTGGTTGGGCAGTTAGTAGCCCTGTATTGGTAAAAGTTAATCCGACATCACAATTTTGGGCCATCGTCTTTTTTATTTGAGCACACCGCCAACGGAATAGTATACTATTATAACGAAATACTATACCGTTATAGCTGAAACGAGATACTCGACCTTTATAACGGAATAGTAAACCGTTATAAATGATTAGGAGACCGTTATAACGTATCAGTAGACGTTATAACGGAATAGTAGACTGTTATAACGGCATAGTAGACGTTATAAGGGATTAGTAGACCGTTTTAAAGAATCAGAAAAAAATATTTCTTTCCTAAATGCACTTCCGTACTTATGGCATCACTAGAGGCCTTTGTTCTATGTTTTTGTGCATTGAACTATACGGACTATGCACGCTGGTTTCCGATACATATTAGACATAAAAACACTCTTACTAGAATTCAGAAAATAATTTCAACATTGCTGGGCGCCGCATGCCTAAGTCGCACAAAAAAATGTAATGCCTGCGACAGGACCAAAAACAACGATTCCACCAAAAACTATTGTGACGCTGTGGCCCTTACTGACTATTTTTATATTGTATTCCTGAGGTGGTTAGTAAAATATAAATTAAACAATAATTAGTCTCTGTATGTTAAAACAAGCAATTCCAGTGCAAAATCTGACGAAAATAATGTAATTGTGGACCCCAAAATAACTGCAATCTCTTTGGACGACATTACATAGCAAGTCAATGCCATGGTGAAGACATAGATGATTTTTCTCCCACGAAAATATTCTCTGGCCACTATGAATATCAGAAAAATCAGTATCATGCTATAAACATGATAAATAACATTATAGTATCGTATGTGGACATATTACACGAGCCCGAATGAAAAGATTATTACAGTGATTATTTGTGAAATTGTTAAACACATGTGTTTGCTTCAAAACATATCAATCAGTTGATTATGGGTTGTCATGATAACCATACCTCGCATGGTATAAATTGATGTGTATTTGAAATAAAATGTTTTTTTCTTTTTATACCATCGATGTAAACATGTATTTAGGTCAATAAATAAATCTATTATTTCCGATATGTTGTTTATATAAGTATTGATTGTTCACCGTTGTTGCTATGATTACGGAATCATTAAAAAAACAAGTACAGTTACTCGAATTGTTGGGCTACCTTTTACCCAACAGACACGATCGGTTGTGAAAGGTTTGATACTGAAAATCATATCTACATGATTGTGCCCAGGATCACAACCTAGATGGACTCCCGCGTGAACAAGCTACAGAAAAACAGTTTTTCAACATTTGATATGATTTGCATTTTTTTCCAGATGTTTTGAATAAATAAAATAACTTGTGACAAAACTTTTACAATAATCATTTATTTAAAATAAATTTTCTCATAGTTATTAAAAAATAAAAACACAATTTATTTTTCTTCAGACTTTTTATCGGAGTCGTTATCTCTATTTAGAGGAGAAGCCGAATTCAAACTTTCTCCACATGCATATGAACATTGTAGTCCATGTTTCTTACATGTGCACCTGCCAGTACTGCAACCGGCTTTGCAATAGCACCTGATAATCTGCATTAGTGTTATGGGTGCAGGTGACAGAGAAGTCTGAATGGGTAGCATTTTACCTTCTTTAATCTTTCAGGCCTATGCTTCCGCCACAAGTCTGCTTGCACAGCCTTTCCAGGCTTGAGGCTGACCATGTACAGTCTGACAGCTTACTTGTTCACAAAATCGCATATAGCGGAGTACATCTAGAGCTTCATTTGGCTTTCCATTATAGAGAGAAACAAAAAAAGAACAATCCCCCCCCCCCCAGCCTGTTGCTCCCGTTGTTAGCAGCCTCCCTGGCTCCTCCCAATACCGTTGCTCCTGTTGTTAACAGCCTCTATTGCCTCTCCAGCACCTTTTATCCTGTTGTTAACAGTCTCGCCATCCTGCGTGCAGGGTGTAGGCCTACTTGTTTTCCCACTACACCCTGCCAGATATGAGCCTGTGTCTACCTATTTGGGACCCCACTCCAGGAGGACACACGTGCCTCTCGTGCGACACCCCCCAAGCTTAGACATCAAAGCTAATCGCAACGCGCCGGCAATCAAACGGCACCGTCTGGCCTGGGAACATCAAGCCAAGTGACAGTATACGCGAAGCGATGCGAGAACTTGGCCAACATTGCACCAACATTGGGATAGCGTCGATGATAATGACCCAACATTGAGGCAGCACTGTATCCTTGCCATCTGCGAACTGTTAGTTGTACAGCCTATCACACAAATATGGAGTGTTTACAACTGGATTATACAGTCAAATATTGCCACCTCTGATTACAAATTGAATAATTAGAGCCTAAACCGGGGGATTACATCAGCTAATAAATCAAAAACAGTTTAAACGGTGCCTAAACTCTAATTCTTGTGATTTTGTGTCGATATAATCCCCCTAATTATCTACTTATGAACGAAAACGCACGCAAAATATGTGGTTTCATTTTGAAAAATAACCCGTAATTTCGAGATTAAATGTGCTCATATAAAGTCAAGAGAATAATTCAGAACGTTATATGTGTCTCTATTTATAGTAAAATATGTATGCTAAGACATACTTGAATTAGAAAATGTATGGGTAACATATTTATTGCAATAAAAGCTATATTTGTTCTACATGTAGGGGCCTACCACTTTCATAATTTTGGGCAGAGTTTGAAATTTAGGGGAGGGGCCGGCAGTTGGGAGTCGCGTGGAAAGGGGTGCTCAAATAGGTGGAAAAGGCCTCATCACATTCAGGGGTAGAGTGAGAACGATTACAACTGAAGTCTCTACAGGGTGAGTCTCCCTGACCCCTCCAGCACCATTGCTCCTGTTCTAGCAGCTTTCATGGCCCCTCTAATGCTGTTGCTCCTGCTGTTAAAGAATGAATCAACTGCAAAAGGTGCATGTCTGGGACGGTCAAGTGTAGGCCAACAGTAGCCTATTGAGTACAGATTGACGGCATTAATATAGCCACTAAACTGATTACAAGATACTATTTAAACGGGACATTGATCCAATGCTGTTTTAATGCTAGGCCAACGTCTGCGACGCTGGACCAACATTGAACCAACATTGAATAAATGTACAATGTTTGAGAGAAAGTCCTCCTGCCCAGCAAACACATTTGTATAATATTTATACAAAGTCGGCCCAACGTCTTCGACGTTGGTCCAACATTGCATAAAGTCATACAAGTGTTTTGTGTTTACTGGGCATGTCAATACAAGCTTGAGTCAACATCCCCGCTGTAATACAGTCAGTTTGTTTGCAAGCCAGCGACCAAGTAGGGGTAGGCCTTAGGGCCAAGAGCTTTGAATTATAAACTCATAGATGTCGCTCAAGTATATATGAACTTGCTGTGATTTGAGAACTTGCTCTTCATGAGGCTTTGGGTATGAAACGCATATTTAGTATTATTATGGAATAGGGACTTGGCCTTCCCACGGGCACTATTTCCTTCTGGGGGACCCTTGTCCCGCGAATTTTGACAGTTGACCACACCTTTAACAGCCTCCATGAACCTCCAATACTGTTGCTCCTGTTGTTAACAGCCTCTCTGGCCTCTCCAGCCCTGTTTCTACTGATGTTATCAGCCTTTATGGCCCCTCCAATACTGTTGCTCCTGCTGTTAACAGCCCTCTGGCCCCTCAAATGCTGCTGCCCCTGCTGTTAACAGCCTCCATGACCCTCCAATACTGTTGCTCCTGTTGTTAACAGCCTCTCTGGCCCCTACAGCCCCGTTACTACTGATGTTATCAGCCTTTATGGCCCCTCCAATACTGTTGCTCATGTTGTTAACAGCCTCTCTGGCATTCCGGTCCTATTTCTACTGTTGTTATCAGCCTTTATGGCCCCTCCAATACTGTTGCTCCTGTTGTTAACAACCTCTCGGATCCCTCACATGCTGTTTCTCCTGTTGTCAACATCCTCTCTGGACACTCTAGCTCTGTTGTTGTTAAGAGTCTCCCTGTCCCCAGCACTGTTGCTCCTGTTTTTAACAGCCTCCCTTGCCCCAGCCGCACTGTTTCTCCTGTTGCAAACAGCCCTGGCCCCTCCAAATACATTGCTCCTCTTGTTAACAGCTAAAAACAGTTAAAAATAATACATCAACATGTTTTTTATGTCTCTAGATTGTTTTTAATTTGAGAATAATATGTATGCTCAAAAAAGCATATGTGGTAGGATATTTCTGTGCAAAAATATTATTTCCCTAATTTGATGATATAATAACTTACAGAATTTATTTTTATTTGTCCAAACTAACCCCAATCCAGGGTTGCAAATTTATCTGTAAGTTTCACTAGCCCAGAACGAAACTAGCCCTTACCATTATTTAGCATACATTTCTAAGCAAAATCTACTAGCCCTTACAATATTGACGGCGATCTCCCCTTGGCTAAATGACGGTCCTATTGCCTAAGTTTCCGAATTACATGTATATCGTCTCCTTGGATATTAAAGTGTGTATCTGCCACTTTGTGAACCTTTTCATATCCAAAGAGATGATATGTAAAATTGTCTAATTATGTCTGAATACTTAACTATGCCTTGCAATCAAAATTTCATAAAAAAACGAAGAATCGGCTAAATTATGATCATTTACCACGGTTAATGTGAATCCGATTATTAGTCTACAGTAAAATTATGGATTCCGACACATAAACCTGTGAAAATACATAAAAACATCCAGAAAAAAATATAATCATGGTTAAATAATAAATATTTAGCTAAAAAAAATTAGATCCCCTTTCAAAAAAACTTTCTTATAAATATGCCCAGGTGGATTCGTGTTGCCAGATATCTAGATATCTAGACTATCCAAATCAATAATAAAATCAATTTGAACATCAAAATCCGCCGGGTAACCTGACTATTTGGAGTACTATAGTATGTGAACATTTATTTTGATCGCTATGGGGGCCCATCTTAGATTTTACGTGACCTATATCTCGGACAACCTTAATTGTTGTTCTTAAATAGTTAATACCTTATTCAGGGTGCGGAGATACCTAATTGAAAGCACCATGCGATCTCATTTTGGAATTATCATTGGTATACTTTTGTCATATTAAATTGAAAAAGTATACACGTAGGCGTACCTTAAAGTGTTTATATCGTAGAAAATCTCTTTCAATTAGTACTACACCAAATTTGAAGTAAAATTAGAACATTTTTCTCATTTTTACTCATATATATATCTCCTAAATGTATCTCTTTAATGTATCAGGTATGGTGTGAGGCAAAAAATGGGCTTAGTTACACAAATTGTGTCTTCAATGACCACTAGTTGATTTGCGGTAAATGTCGAAAATACGACAAACGACACCTTTCTTTGTACATCAAAAAAATATATTTCCCATTCCTCCATCGGAGTAAAGTTTTGATATGTCATTCTAGGGATACTAATGAGACCTTTTGCAGTGAAAAACCTTCTGTTGCAATTATTTTGAGGTATATTGATAAAATGACTGGACTATATTATCATATTATAGACTGGATCTGCAGGGAGTGCATTGCGTGTCACTGCGCTGCACTCTCTCTCACTCTCAGCCGTCTGCAGCCAGTTCGCGAATTAGGTGCGCGTTCTAAATAAATTATGCAAATTAGCCTTTGAAAAACGTTGCACGCGCTATATGCATGACAACCAGTATCGGTACTAAATATGGTCATGAATATTGTTAACGCGCTAAAATTGACAAATCCGATATTGACAAAAATGATGTAGAATATTCAAAACATTCAACTTCACTTGAATCTAGACGCGCATCTTGAACAATAATTGTGTGATTGTTTCAATATTCGATCTCAAACACAGAAATTTGCTACATTTCGGAAGATTCGCCAGTAAAATCGCCCATCACATCAAAAGTAAAAAATCAGTCAAGTTGCGCATGAAGGGTTAGCTGCGGTAAGGTGGCCTTAGTATAGTACCCAAAAATGGGAAATATCTATCGATGCAATTTTAGCGCGTTTACAAATATGTAGTTTGCAGAGTAAGTGGATCTCTCTTGTTCCGCCCCCCGGTGCTGTTTCTGTGACGATGATTTTGATTCCACTTCCGGTTGTATAGCAAGCCCCCAATCTCACCTTCCATATTTAGTAGTCAACAAGATGTTCTGTTGTATCAAAACCACTTTAATGATAGGTTTTAATGTTCTCAATAATCATATTTAAGATTTTTTATATAATAGCCAAAAATCCCGCTTTGACACATCCAGGCCTTATATACACTGAGAGCTACAGACAAGTTTAACTCACATATCAGAATGGTGCCAAAAATGGAAATTACCAATAAACATAGAAAAAAACAAAAATAATGGTATTTACTAGAACTAAATGGAAAGGTAATTTTATATTTCAATATGAAGGGAAGGACTTAGAAATTGTACAATAATTTAAATATTAAGGTGTAATATACAATTACAAAGGGTCTTTTGTTAAAAACAGAAAACACGTGTAGGCCTACGAGCATACTCAAAGAGCCATTTTTAGTTTGTTAAGACGCAGTAGACAGCTTGATCTACCTCTAGTTATCCAGCTAAAATTGTTCGACACACTATCTTGCCAATTCTCACATACGACAGCTACGTGTCGGGTTTCGAAAATTTAAATATCTTAGAAATATTACATTTTAAATATTTAAAATAAATTCTAGGAGTAAAAATGTCAACCCCAACATGTATGGTACTTGGTGAAACCGGCAGATTTCATGTACATATTACAATTAAAACTCGCATGTTTTCATTGTGGTCAAAAATAATATTGTGTGAGAAAAAAAATTTGTCTGTTACTATGTACTGAATTCTGTATTCTAAGCATGTTAATAATATAACAATCATGAAGTAGCTAACTAGTATAAAATAAACCTTAGATAACTGCGGTTACAGTTATATGTGTTTGCAGCAAGATGTAAATATCAATAAATTCCCACCGATTGTACAGCGTTCATTGCAGGATCAATATAGACAAGACTGGAATAATGTTGTGTCCATTTCAAGTAAATGTGACTAAATACCGATCATAACCTTGACCAGGACCTAGAATCCTACCTAAACACCCGTCACCTACAGTTCGAAGAATAATATGTAAATTTAGACCATGTAATCATAAACTCCCCGTGGAATCAGGCCGATATGCTATATGCTATATGATATATAGGTATACCCGATATTGCAATAATTTTAATATGCAACGTGTTGGAGATGAATAGGCCACCATTTTTCACACATAGGCGAATATGCTAGCGAATGTGCTTACGAATGAAAAGATTTGACATTCGCTCAAAATTCGCTACATTCGCCGAGTATTTTTAAGCGTTGGTAACAAATTCAGAACGTTCGCAAGTCATTCTCCATCTGCTTACGAATATCGCCAATTTAGGAAGCGTCTCCTAAATTTCAGCGAATGTTACGGATGCTGTCATTCGTAGACAATTTCCGTAAGCATTCACAATCCATTGGTGACGTTGGTGAGGCATTTGGAAGCATTTGCAACATTCATAAGGCATTTGCAAAGCGTTTGTAACGTTCGCCGTTTCTCATTCCTTGCGAATGTATTACCACTGTTAAATTCAAGAAAAACAATGAGCCCAGCGTCATATTCACTTCGTACTCATAGCAATCGCAGCCTCGTCATCAAATATTCGCATCATCCGTAAGAAATTGGCAAGGCAATGCCAACGTTGGTAAGACATTCGCATCATTCATAAGTACGTTTGTAACGTTTGCAAGCCCATTTGTAAGCACTCGCAAGCATTCTTAGCAGTCGCAGCATTCATTCGTAAGCCCATTTGCACCATTCGCAACGATTCTTAGCCATTCGTGAAGCATTGGCAAGCGTTGGCAAGCATTCGCAGTGCATTTGCAATATATTCCTAAGTAGAGGTCAAGGGCCGGATGATTGAGGTGAAAATATTCGCTATCTATTCACAATTTTTAAGCGAATTCACTGCAAATTTCAAAGATTCATATTCGCTATATTCGCTAGCATATTCGTCTATGTGTGAGAATGCCCCGAATTACATGAATTGAGAAATGAATTTTTGCCACACTTTTTTTTACAAATAACCCTGACATGCATAAATTCCAAGAGTTAATAAGCTCACAAGACGCGAAGTTATTAGCAAATAGTTTAAATTTATAAAAGCTGATTTCAACCATCTTCAACTATACATATAATATCAATATTAATTTGCCTAATCTTTACATCAATGTACCACTTTCAAACATATCTACGAATGTGTATATATTTAAAACTTTTACTACATTTTTACTATATTTACACAGTTATTGTATCACTATGTTTTGTACATCTGTATCTATATCTATATTTCTAATTTTTAAAGATATAATAAATGTTGGACCCAGTATGGTATTCTACTCCTGATCAACGATGGCGAGGCTCAACCTGTCACATGATAAGATCAGCCAATCAAATCCGTTATTCAGTTGTTATTAAAATGAAATGAAATAAATCGGGCTTTAGGCCACCTTTGTGCACATATAGGCTAAACTGGGCCAGAAGAACCTCCTGAGGATGGTGAGATGATTGAGATGATACTGTCCTCCAGACACAGGATTCGAAATTCGAGCCCCGGCGGTCTGAGGCCGAGCACGCTACCTCTCGGTCACGGAGGCTCCCCGCAATACTGACTTTCACACGTGGATGGGGAAGAAGCATTTTTGTTTCTTTCAAACCGACGAGACCGGGAACCGAACCTCAAACTCTGGCGTGAAAGGCAGCGGTGCTAACCACTACCCTAGGGCCCCCGCCCCAGTTGTTATTACAAATTAAAAGTAGAAATATTTGATCTTATCGAAAAATAAGTTGTTTGATTTACAGTTCCAATGTTGTCTAGATATACAATTTCAAACATTTCAGTTTTCTATATCGCACCGCTTTGTAACGCACAAAACACGATTTTTCAACATTTTAGAGAACTAATAAAATAATATAAGTTCAGAAATATGATTAGATTTTTTTGATTTGACATACATATAATAATTCACAGATTTTTTTTTCATTGCGAATTACTGAAACCCAACAAAGTTCAATTCGATTTATTTTAAACATTTTATAAGGTGAATTTGCATCGCTACAGGTCGTTCTTTGTTCATAATTATGTGAACTTGACTACTATTTACGCTTCTCTAACTAGGCGGTCACGGCCACATTCAAATACAGTACATTGACAACATATGAGATTTTTTGTTACAAGCCAAGATTCACTACCAGCACTGCACCACTATCATCACTAGATCTCAGTCTCGCTTTTCAGACAACTTTTGGGTACATTTCATGTGACAAGCTGACATCCACTACCAATCATTACACAATATGACTACTGTCGGGGTGGATGTCAGTCCCACTTCACGGTTTTGGGGTCATGTTGCAAGATGGCTTATAGTGATACTTAGGAAATTTGTGTAATTTCGCTAATTTTAGCTCAATTTAGAAATCATGCGAACTGGTTAATTCAGCTCATTTTTTGTAATAGAATATATCTCAACTGCTTGGTGCTTACTGCGATTATATATGTTTAAATATCAGCCCTCTAAACACGCATGTAACATTCATCATTGGACACACTGTATGGTGTGGCCCTGAAAAAGAGACTGTTCAGAGCAGCTACAATAATATATTCATATGTATGTTTAACTTTGTCCAAGTAATTAAAAAATATATATCTACTGGCTTCTAAGCCTCGTGATGATGAATTTATAATTATATTCTTTACCCAAAGATTTTTCGTTTTCAGCTAGATGACACTGCTTATGGCAAATTATATGCATAATGTGAGCAAAATATCTCAACCCATTCTAGAAATGTATTTACTTGTGGAGATTGTCATCCTGGACAGTTACACCGCTGAAATAGTTGTGTATAAACTATGGAGGTCAAAAGGTTTCTTTCCAATTTGAAACCATCATGGATGTCTTAGGTATCTCTTTCCGCTTCATTTGAATACTAAAGTTATGGGTCTACGGTCATTATATTTTTTCAATTCTTTCAGCGGGGATCTTCAGAATCTAAAGTATATAGAATATGACGTCAGATTCCCTTTTTCTCTGATGTAATTACATTTTTTTGTATTGCACAGACGCTTAAATTGACATAGCTTTTAAATGCATTTGTTTGTATCCAGAATAAAAAAATACTATTTATATGTTGCTGCAAATGGCAAATCATTTTCCAATGTAATAAATTATTCATTCATAAATGACTCAATTTGTAATTAACCATAAGATGTGATCCTTACATTATATTTTATATAATATGACATATGATTGTTTTTCTATTATCGTATTTCAATCACTTGGTCGTAAATATTGATACTACTGCTACCTTCATTGTAACTCAAATCAAAAGATTATTTAATTTTTATGATTAATCTATTGATCGTAAATTTTAACAAAATGATTATCATAATTATTAATGACACAAAAATAATAATTATTTAATGTCGTAATTTAATCACTGGCTCCTAATTATTAAATAAACAATAACTGAAAGCAATGTACCTATTAACTAAATATTATTACTACATTTTAATAACTCCATTATACATATTACATGGTTATTATTGTATTAACTATTATCGATGACATGAAAGTAATTAGACCAAGGATGACTAAACGAGGTTCACCCTCATGTGACATACCATTACATATATATTAGATAATCATACAACTTCAGAATACATGAAGCCTGACCTTGAATCTATTTCTATTTTCAATTTGACGACAACTCTATCTCCTAAACCAGCTCTGATAATAGTCCTGGGACTGATTCTGAGAACTAAGCTAAATCCATAATCTGCTCCACACCTCCCCCCCCCCCCCCACACACACAAGGAGCATAGGTTTCTCACTTTTTATTATTTTTAGTTGGTTTATATGTAACTAGTTTTAAAACATTTGGCTACTCCCTCTGGAGAACTGTCTAAAAAAACGCCTTTTAACAAAATAATAGGCCTATTGATTACTCATTTCTTGGCAGAAAACACTACCAAATGTTGATTTATGACTGGTTGAACACCGATTATTGCACTGCAATATGTTTTATATATAATTGTAGTGTTAAATACTTACCAAGTAAAGTTTGAAATTATATTCTTTATGTTTTTTTGTTAGCTACAAGTGCACAAATTGCAAGGTTCTCATTTCTACCAGAGCACTATGAACGACTGCAGAACTACGACCGGTTCTCAAATGGTGAAGCTGGTGAACCAAAGAAACATACTTATATAACCAGACAGCCAATCAGTCAGATACTGCAAACCTCCACCCAAACTTATGACCTAATGATCCTAAACCATATTGTGGAAGTATTGCAATTAATCATAAGTGTGTTATAATTACAGCTAACTATAGGGTCATAATTATACTCAACCTATTTCATCCATTCATTCAAATACTGACTGATATCAGTGTTGAGTCATCAGCGTATAAAATTAGACTAGGTTTAAATCACCAACTGTAACAACTTCTACACCCTTAAACTCCAAACAATGTTTACGGTCGTTGACAAGCATACAAAATGAAAATGGTGATAAGCTTTCTCCTTGTCGAACACCCAGAAAACTTTCAAATGTTAAATAAGTATTTCCCATATATTTAACTTTTGATTTAACTTCATTATACATGCTCCTAATTATATTTAAAATGTTCCCACGTAGGCCTATACCGGATGTAATTAGCTTCTAAGACCATAGACAGTCACTATTAACATTATCAATGTCTTTTCTAAAATCTACAAAAGCTGTATAAACTTTGCTCACTCTCTCTGTAAACAGATTATTTAAACTGTGGAGTACGAATATATTGTCGATGGTAGATCTCTTTTCGCGAAAAAACCCTTGCTCTTCAATCGATATTCCATAACTTTCAGGGCGAAATAATTATCCACTGCACCACTGTTACATTTTTTATGAATTGGTATAATGACACCTTCGTTCCTACTTTTTAGAAAATGACCACTCATAAGAATAACATTATAAAAGCTGTTATTTTACTAGCTAATATATCACATGTGTAGATGAATAATTAATTAATCGGGCCCAGAATTTTTACCATGTTTTAACTGTTTTGTCGCTTTTATAACTTTTTATAACTGTGAGTGATCAGGTGATAGGAACATTCATTTCGTCAGTTGAATCAACAAGTATAACATTGTAATATAAAGGAATAGATTCAAAAACATCAACATCAGCTATAAAATGTATATCTGCGGAATTACCAAGATTTTTAAAATATGTATAAAAATCATTTACATCCCAACAATCGTTGTTAGTTGGTTTTCGACATCTCACTAACTTCCAAACATCTCGCCCATTTGAAGTTTCAGCGTTACTTAGTTATTGCGTTTTTGCTTGATCAAATTTTAAGCGACAGTGTGTATATAGGACATGTCGCATGTATAGCTATTTTTTGCTTTTACAAGTTTTGTCCGCGAATCGTCAGATTTAGATATACTGTGTTGATTTAACATATTAAAAAAAATCATGCTTCAGTTGAGTACATTCGTCTGTTATCCAGTTGCTTTGTAACGTTTGGGTCAGTGGCTTTGATAGAAATTGTCTTACCAAAAAAAGGATCTGCACATTTAGCTAATACATCAGAAAAGTCACTCACTAAGTTATTTAAATCAATTGAGCTTGAATATGTATCAATTTGTTAAATAATTCTATAAATTTTGAGCACATATCTTCTGTGTTTAAACTAGATAAAAATTAAACTTTGTGCTAGTTATCTCCCTGATATTTGAAATTATTTGATATTGTTCCATTGCAGCTTTCCTTGGTGGGTTTATAATTTTCATTTTGTATTTTAATTACAAATGCTACAAGTCAATGATCTGAATGAACAGTTGGTGGGGAAACACAGAATGAGTGCAATAAATTAAAGTGTTCTTCTCTACATAATGCATAATCATCAACACTACTACCATTAGCCGTTATGGCCGGCCCCGATGGCTCATTCGTATCGAGTGGGGCTTGTGGCCTGGGGTACCAGGTTCGAATCCCGGTCGGGAACGATATTTGTCATCGTGGTTGTGCATATACAGTGCTCCAAACTGTTCAGAAGCATGGAGTGTACAGTGTTGCCTAAGGTACTGTGCACTATAAAGAACCCTCAAATTCATTCGAAATAAAAGTAGGGCATAGTCCCGGCTTCGGGCTCCCTTCTGTCGCGATATTACCATGATCATGCAGAAAGCGACGTAAAGCAATATTCATATTCATATTCATTAGCCGTTATACAGGTATAGTGACGTACTCCGGCATCATCACCTACACGCCCATTTAAAATAACAAAACCAGCTTGTTTACAAAATTTAACAAGTAAAACACCATGTTCGTTTGTCGGTTTGATATCTTCCGGTACTCCATCTGGTATTAACCGCTTAAGGCGGAATGAATGAATCTTGATATTTAATGGCAAAATCTACTAAATCAGTCAGTATCTGATCAAAAAATATTTCCTGACGGTTTAGCCCTACTTGAACCCAAGGGTGCTGCGTACCATAAACGCAAATACAACTCCTTACCGATATTAAAAAATGTTTTTGACACTTTACCTCACAGCACACAATCACCTGTTGTTATACAGGCTAGATATAGAGACAAAATTGTCGTATTGCTTATTTTTGCCATGGTTGTCCAAAATAAGAAACCAGGAATTCCGTGTCTATATCTAGCCTGACTGGTGAATGTGCAGCTCAAAAATTTAAAAAACATTTTCAGTTCTAGTCTATGGACATGTTTACATCATATGGTCATATTAAGAAGTCAACATAAAATCACCGATATTTTTATGATTCCAGCCTGGGTATGGGCCTTTAAGCCCTTGAGACGGGATATGATTGCCGCCCCTAGCAGGAAAAGGGTTATATCCTTGAGACGGGATATAGGCCTAGTTTGCGGCCCTAGCAAGAAAAGAGTTACGTCCTTAAGATGGGAAATGGTCGGCGGCCATAGCAGGACAAGAGTTGGGCCCTTAAGACGGGAAATTGCTGGCGCCCATAGCAGGAAAAGGGTTAAGCCCTGAATATTGCTAAAAAACTCCATAAATGCTAAAATATTAAGGACACGATGTCAACTTCGTGCGCCCATCTTTGTTACAACTTTCTTGGTTGTGAGGGAAAAAAATAAGCGCTTTAACGTTTCCAACTACGCGGTTTACCTCGCAGACGTGTGCTTAATTTCTCGCTTTCTCCCTTTGTTCACATCCTCTCTCGCAAACTCGCATACTCGTCTTGATCATGTTCTCGCGATGTATTCTCGTCTTTTTAATGTCCTCGCCATCTCGCAAACTTGAGTCCTCGTCTTTATTGGGTTCTTGCGATTTATTCGCGCAATGCGTAGTCGTATTCTCGCACACTCGTATTTTTCACGTTCTCGCTGATTATTCTTGGAAACTCGCATTCTCGTCCAAAACGAGAAAGTACGAGTGAACTCGTATACCAGCTGAGACGAATCAGCCACCATATTTTCAGTTTGGCAGATGAGGCAACGTTGGTAGTGTGTATCATACCTGGCCTACTTCGCAGCAGCTGGTGTTGTCCTATGCTGGTTTTACGTTGGGTCAGCGTCGCAGACGGTGGTCCAACATAAAACCAGCATTGGGTCAATGCGTCGTGTTTGTTGGGAAGGAATCCATGTAGTGATTGTAGTGATTGCCGGGGAGGGGGCGGTGCGAACAGCGTCGCGCGTGGCGGAAAGACCCCAATAGCTCCACAGGATATTAAATAATATATGCCATCAAACACGACAAAGACTCAATACTAGTAATCGTTTAATAATGTTGTTCTATCGTCTGCCACCACCAATCGAACTCGAATAATTTATACTATATCTGGGAAAATATCATATTGTAATAGGCCTACTTTTCATTTTAGATTTTGTATAATAAATTTTGCTGCATAGACATTGCGGGCGCCTACTGCGATATCACGCATGCGCAGCATGGTGAATATCTACTGCTTCGAGACATTTTGTATATTTAGAACCTTGATGTGGTCAAGCCCCTGGTCTGCCGTGCAAGTATAAACGGTGTCACTGTGTATGCTGCATTTAGTTTTAATCCCTTCAAATCCTTTTATGTAGCCTATGTACAGTGACTGCTGACAATACCACAAATACCACAATGTGGGTAATTAGGCGAATAAACGTTAGCTGGGTACTATATCAGTATTCTCACAGTTGAGATGTATCATAGAAGACTTGTAATGCGGAGGTTTATTAGCTGTAGATTAAATAGGAACAGCCTGTAAAGTTATGCATAGCCAAACGTAAATAGTATGGCTGACCTCACCCGAACGGGACACCATCGAGCACGACAAGCCGTGCTCGGGGGACCGCAGTACGCATTGGCGTATGATTGGATTCGGAACTGGATGGCAAATGGATTGGTCAGTAATGGATTGGACAGTTACCATGGATCGCTCCTTTTCTCAGATCTACCCCTCCCTTCCATAATATACCCCCTTTCATATCAAGTGGGCTCCCAGAATCTACCCAATCTGTACAGAATATACCCCCCTTTTTTACAACTTTGCGACGCTCCCAGAATCCATCCGATGATCCCGTTCTCCCAGAATCTGCCTCACCCTTCCCCTTAAATATGCGACACTATCAGAATATACCCCCCCCCCTTCCAGAATATACCCTCCTTCTTCACCACTATGTGACACTCCTATAATCCACACCCCCCCCCCCCCCCTCCCAGAATATACCCTCCTTAAAACTTCTATATGCGACTGTAGCATGGGACACTCCCGGAATCCACCCCTCCCCCCCAAAATATACTCCCCTTTTAAACATCTATACGCGAGCCTCTCAGAATCTACTCCTCCCCATGACGTTCGATCAGGAGAAATGAGTTACTGTTCAGTGAGTCTGAAATATTGATTTTATAACCCGTCCGTCGCCGTTGGCCTTGTTGTGTTGCCGTCATAACAGCATCACGGATGGGAGGTTTTATAAATAGCGAGCTTGCTTTACAATCGGTTTCTTACAAAAGGTCTGTAATTGCACAACTGAGTGTACACTGCCAGCCACTAGGTGTCTACACACAGTGTTCTGTGTAGGCTGAGTGTAAATGTGAGTCTCGAAAACTTATTCGTAGAAATTATTTGCTTTTCGTGGGCTTGAATGTTTCTGTACGTGTGATTTTGCCACACGTTCCCGCATTTCATTTTCTGATGAAATTCAGGAAAATGTATGTGACATAAATTTCAGTTCCAAATGTATTTTTAGATTGTTTAGCAATACAGTTTTCCATGTTTCTAGTAATCTATGCAGAAATTTGCTATCATGTTAGATAGTTTGGTAATGTGATATGTTTCTAGTCACCAGCATCTTGTAATTGTGGAAGAATGTTTATGCAGAGGGGATTAGGTCTGGTTAAGCCTGTATACAGACCATGTTGTTAACGTCATATTCAATTCACCTGTTTTACTAAGGAGCAGAAAATTCGTATTTTGAATTTGAGGAAATCAGTCGCGTGGAATTCATAGGATTCAGATGACAGTCATTTTAAAATTATCTTGACTTAAATTGTAGGTTTACACAAATTTGGTTTGTGGAATAAGCTGGTGGCCATTTCCAATTTGCGGTACGTGTGATTTGTGGGATTTGGATAGCGGCCATTTTATATTTCAAAGATTTGAATTTTAATTACTTTGTGTGTATTATTAGTTGTCGGCCGTTTCGAAATCATGGCTGCGTGGAATTTGAATGACAGCCATTTTTATTTTGTGAGTTCGTAGGATTCTGATGGCAGCTATTTTGAATTTTACAGATTTAAATTATGTGGTTTACACAACCTTCTTTGTAGAATCAGATGGTGTCCATTTCGAATTTGTGTGATTGAAATCTGTGGGTCACACAAATATATGTGTATAATAAATTGTCAACCATTTTTAATTTGCGGCTGACAGAAAAAAAAGGTTGTCCATTTGCAAATGTTAAGTATAAAAGAGAGTTGATAGCCTATTTCCCGATATCTATGGCATGTTTTCTACTAGGTGAAGTGTGAACTTGGTAGATTCTGTTTGTATGAGTGAGTGTTAGTGTTTTAGATATGTGATTTTGCGTGGTAGTAAAGTATTTAGCTGGTTCAAAGCTGTAGACTAGCTGCTAATGTGTTTTCTTCGCCTATTGGTTTCAACTCACTATTTGACTTTTATCAAATTCTGCTTCATACAATTCTTTAGCTGACATTCTTTATCTTGCAATGGTGTCCATTCTGATAGTGTCCATTTTTGTAAGACTAATGATTTGTGTTTATAATTCGAATTATTTTTAGCATTACTTGTGGAGTTAAACTATTTTGAATGATATGCAGATCAAGCTAATTTAATGGTCATTTTTCATTTGAATTTTATTATTTGAAGGGCAAATCATATAGCAGAAAACTGAGGTATGAGAAAGACGAGCAAACTACAAATAGCACAAAACCGCTATAGACATTAATTACTCTTTGACCGTTTTAATGGTTAGTACATTTAGACATTTGATTTGACAGGTTATGCGGTGGGTCTGGGAAACATATGGAGATTCCCGTACCTCTGTTACCGAAATGGAGGAGCTGTTTTCCTTATACCATACCTGCTCATGGTTCTCCTCATCGGCATCCCTATGACGTTGTTGGAGATTTCACTAGGCCAGTTCTCGTCTCGCAGTGCCACAGCTATCTGGGTGATCAGTCCACTGTTTGAAGGCATAGGACACGGTATGGTCATCATATGTGCTGTTGTCTCCATCTACTATAACATCATCATTGCGTGGGCCCTGTACTACTTGATACGCTCATTCGCAACAACATTACCTTGGTCAACGTGTAACAATGAATGGAACACCCCACTTTGTACTTTACATTCCATTGAAAATACACCAATGACACACAATATGACCTATCTGGGGTCTACCAACGTGACAGAACTACTTTACAAGAGCACCGCATACAATTCCAGTGATCCCAAAATACTTGGTACACTCTTCAATGATACAATGGGGAATGCCAGCATGGACAGGACCACTCCTAGTGAAGAGTTTTGGCAGAGAGAAGTTCTCAATCTGAGTGAGGGTATTCATGATTTGAGCGGCATTCAGTGGCATCTGCTAGGCTGTCTGGCATTCACTTGGCTTGTGGTCTTCTTCTGTGTCATCAAAGGCATCAAATCATCAGGTCGGGTTGTCTACGTCACCGCCCTGCTACCATATCTGGTAAGTTCACATGTATGCTTTTCACCCCCTTAAAGCGCTGAATTATCTTTGTATAAGTTATGTAGAGCTAAGGCTTTTTCTATTTAAAGTCACCATAAATGTCTTAGTTAGCACTTTCCGCTTCATTTGAATACCTATGTTATCATGGTTTATGGGTCTACGGCCTTAGGAATATTTTTTTGGTCTGACAGTGCAGGGATCGACTTCAGTCGTCAGAATTTGACGAGTAAAGTCGATCCCCGTAAGGGTTGAATTCAATTAACATAAATGTTCATTTGAAAAAATAAACGGTTATTGAATGCTGGCTTTCAAAACAAAGAACATGCAGATAGTGCTCTGTGGTGTATTTCAACTTAAGTTGGTCAAACCACGACAGATATACCCAAAATAATAAAATCACACCAGCGCTAATTACATCTCATTTATTATTATCATTATACATTGTGTTAAACAACTACAGAGCTACGCCAGTCTAGATACAACTAACATAGTTTCTAAGTTTGTTGTTGTCATTAAAATATACGACATAAAGTAACATTTAATTGATGCAGCAACAGTATTGCCGTCCAAAGCCATAAGATTTTGGTTTTGGAGTGCAGAATAGATAATCTGTTGATAATGTTTACAAAAAGCTAAGACCTAATATATTTATTATAAATGAAATTGTTTGTCCTTGCTTTGTAGAGCTGTACAATCATGAACAAGATTCTTATTTTATTTTCAGATGATGTTCGTTTTACTAATACGTGGGTTAACATTGCCGGGCGCATTGGAAGGTGTCAAGTTCTACACCATTCCGCATTGGGAAAAACTGTTTTCGATAAGCATCTGGGGCGAGGCAGCCATGCAGATTTTCTACTCCACCGGTGTGGCATATGGAGGAATGATAACGCTGGCCAGTTATAACAAATTCAACAACAACTGCTATGTGGATGGCTGTCTTATTCCTATATTGAATAGTTGTAGTAGTATATTTGCGGGGTTTGTTATTTTTTCTGTGATAGGATTCATGGCTCACACAACTCAAAAGGATGTGGCCGATGTAGTGTCTCAGGGTCCTGGCTTAGTATTTGTCGTTTACCCTTCAGCCATAGCTAGCATGCCCCTCCCTGTGGTATGGTCAGTCATATTTTTCTTAACTCTATTCATGGTGGGGCTAGACACGCAGTTTGGTATGGTGGAAACAGTCATGAGCGGTATCATAGACTGGTTCCCAAACATATTTAACACAAGCTATAGGAAAACTTTGATTCGAGGTGTGGTTTGCATCACGCTGTTTTTACTTGGTATCCCGTGTGTGACTAATGGTGGCATGTATGTCCTACAGGTGATGGACTGGTACTCTTGTGTGTTCTCCATTATGATTCTATGTTTTTCTGAGTGCTTGGTGATTGGTTGGGTTTACGGAGTTGAGAGATTTTACAGAGATATTGCTTTAATGATCGGTTATCGGCCATTTCTGGTGTGGAAATTGCTTTGGTGTTTTGTCACTCCCTCCCTAGCTCTGGGTTTATTTATTTTATCTGCTGTAATGCTTGAACCAGTATCATACGGAGACTACATATACCCTGGCTGGGTTATAGGGATTGGCTGGATACTGTCATTGGCATCTTTGATACCCCTACCAATAGTCTGTGCAGTTAAAGTGTATCAAGCAGATGGGACCATATTAGATAGATTTAAACATCAGTTAAAGCCTACACCAGCGTACGGTCCTGCTGCTGACAAATCCCACGTTGCGCACGTATACTGCCCCAGGGAGATTAAAGTTAGCAATGTCAATGGTAAAAAAATCAAAGTTAATCTGGATGAAACGCAAATGGACCAACTCTTGTTTTAATTCTTTATCTTATTTGTAGAATAATCATTATTTATTTACGACACAGGCACCTGAAATGGATAAGTGATGAGTTTAATCTCACTCTAAGAAGCAATGGGAAGGCATGCCACCAAACCAGCAATGGATGCGCTGGTTGCCACATTTTCAGACCCCCATGTCATTCAACGCGCATGTAAAATCAATAATCTTACCTTAAGAAAACAATTGTTTTGGCCTATTAGTAGTAAGGCACACACTTCGCACCCATCTTTTTTTATATCAAAACCATCTGAGGAGATACTGTGTTTTGAAGGGCCACAACTGTCCCCCACCCCTCCCCTTGATTATGATTGCTGGAGCCCCCCTTGAGACACACTTCTTTTGGATGACTCATCACGATCCCCCCACCCCTTTTTGGGTGGCTCATCACGTTCCCCCCACCCCTCTTTGGGTGACTCATCACGGCCCCCCACCCCTTCTTGGAAAGGGTGACTCATCACGGTCCCCCCCTCCCCTTGGCTCCCTCTCTCCTTGGTGCTTGTTACAGACTGGTACGCCCCCTCCCCTTGGGTCCGCAGAGGGCCCCCCTCCCCTGAAAAGGATGACTCATCCCTAGATGACGAAGGGGCGTCCAAGTGCTTTATTTTGATTGGGTGGTTCAAAATATTATTGAGCATCTCTGCATAATGGTAATATATTATAGTTGGATGATCCATGAGCATCAGGGTGATGACTCATCCTCAGATGATGAATGAGTGTCATGTTTTGAGGCTTGGAACATCAATGTGCATGATGAATGCATGTCATTGTCATATTATATGAAATTAACTTTATTTTCAATAATAAACAAACATTAATCAATATATCAATACCAATATATCAATATCATTTTGTCACTATATCACTATATCAATATATCAATATATCAATATATTAATCTTATCTTATGCAATAAATAAGGGTATTTTTATAGAATTGTTTTATTCCTTCAGTATGCACACATTTGAGTCGCTGGTTCAAAATATTATTGAATGTCTTTGAATATTGGCACCATATTTTAAATTTAGTGTCATCAGGATGATGACTCATCCTCAGATGATAAATGAGCGTCATGTTTGTGGTCCCTCTTCCCCCAGAAAATGATGACTCACCATTGCCCCCTCTCCATGGGTGATAAATGAGCATCATGTTTTGACCATGGGAGCATCAATGTACATGATCCATGAGCATAAGGATGATGACTCATCCTCAGATGATGAATGGGCGTCATGACGCGGGTCCCCTTCCCCCAGAAAATGATAACTCATCATTGCCCCCTCTCCATGGGTGATTATTGAGCGTCAAGTACAAGTACAAGTACAAGTACATTAAACTTGTTCAAGTACAAGTACAAGTACAGGGTTTTGCGAAATGTACTTGGGTACTACCCAAGTACATTTCAAATGTACTTGGGTACAATTACCAAGTACCAAGTACAAATGTATAATATAACGCATAAAAATATACCAGTAAATGCATAAATTAAGAAACAAAGGTCATATTGAGTTGAATAACTTGTTTATTAATTGCATATTGTAGTATTGAATTATATAAATAGTCAATGTGAGCTCAATAAATTGTTATTCATTGCATATTCATGTATTGAATGATATTAACAGTCAATGTGAGATCAATAAATTGTTTATAATTCATTGCATATTGGTGTATTTAATGATATTAATAGTCAATTTGAACTCAATAAATAGTTGTGTATTTAATCATATTAGCAGTCAATGTGAGCTCAATAAATTGTTTATCCATAGCATATTTGAGTATTGAATGCTATTATACAGTTATTCATTTCTGTAAATTACATCCGATGAATATACGTTTTTGAAACGTTGAATCGCTCATTTGGCATCTCTCTGGTTGATATACCTTGCCTGCGATACTAAAAAGTCTCTCGACTGCAACAGATGATGCTGAGACAGTCAGGTACTCTAACGCCAGTGTGCTTAAATTGGGGAAAACATTTATATTTACTTTCCAGTATTGAAGAGGATCACTACTATGGTCTATTGTGGGTTGACTACAGCGGGCACGGCGCAATGGCCCAAAGCTGGCTCATTGCTATGTAATCATCGACGATGTTGATCCACAACTAAGACAACGTCTCGTGTTCGCTGAGTGCAGTACAGGGAGGTGTAAAAAACGCTCCCGTGTTTTTAATAACTTCAAGATATCTGCAATTAAAGTTTTATTTTTATTATGCGGCGTGTTTGTAATCATTTAAGCACAACAGGCGACACTATATTTCCCAGACCAATTAAAATATAATTGCAATGCTTTCATGTTACAATATTGATAGAACAATACTTTTCGAAACGTGAACATGATGACTCTCGCAATAATAGGGTTTTATAGAAGGTAATCGCGCAAACAATAAAAGCTCCCCCCTTCTACAGCAGACACGAGACGTTAATCCAATGTCGATTCAATATTGAGCCATCATCTGCAATGCTGACCCAACAATAAACCAACACTGGGTTAATATCTCGTTTTTGCCGGGTCAGGCATATGCATAGCTGTGTTAGACAACGATGGACGATAACCATTGCTGTTACGCCTGTGTGTTGTTTTAATAATTTTATCAGTACATCTATCTGGTCGGCTCACCATAAGTATGAATGAAAGATCAAAGGTACAATATACAGCTCACAGAGAACAAGAACGTTTGATAACGCTTTACATTGATACATGTAGATAAACTAAACTTGTTTTGCTTTCAACAATTGAATTATTTAAAAAATTATATTATCAAAATTATTGCACTGAATAACTGAGAAAGTAAATTATAATATATTTTTTTAACAAAACGGATGTACTTGCAATGTACTTGTCTTTAAGTACCAAGTACTTCGTAATGTACTTGGGTACAAGTACAAGTACATTTTTGAAGCCCAAGTACAAAGTACAAGCAAGTACTCGAAAACATGTACTTAAGTACAGGTAAGTACAAGTACCGATGTACTTGGCCCCAACCCTGCTGGGAGCATCAATGTACTTGATTCATGAGGGTCAGAATTATGACTCATCCTCAGATGATGAATGGGCGTCATGTCACGACGCCAATTAGTTTATTTTGTATGGATGGTTCAAATTATTAACAAGCATAGGACTATAAATCTGTATAATGTCAATTCTCAGCAAGAGTAATTTTTTGTTTTACAAAGCATGAGATGTTATAATTTTATATTATTTAGATATTATTTTGATATTATTTTTACATTATTTATACATTAATTATATGTTATTTAGATATTATTTAGATATTATTTCTACATAAATGTTTGCTGCTGCTGTTGCTGCTGCCGATGCTACAGAAGCTTGAATAATTTTGTGGGCCTATGTGGATTTTAAAATGTTATCATTAGGCTTAGATATATATACATTACATGTATTATGATTATGGTAATAAAATATTGTTTTTATTTGCATGTATTTATTTAAAAAAGAGTGCTAGCTTATACCAGAATGAATGGTAATTACCTCAGGTTTTATAACAACATTCCGTAAATTTCGGGGTCGTTTAACAGTGGTAGAAACAGTTAAAAGAATATGCTTAATAGAATCAACCGCATTGAAAGGGTGGCATAATTATTATTGCACAGTTCTGTTGCGAAATGATGATAGTCAAGGAGAATGCTCGTTGGACCCCTTAAAAAAACTAGTTGTTGAGATTATTGCATTTTTGAGTACATTAGGATCCCTAGAAACAGATTCCGGATGATGACATCAAATTCGCCTGGAGTATTTTTTTTAATTAGCATAAATCCAAGATGGCCGCCATGAAAATAAGTTGAAACACAACTTTGTAACCACGCCACATAGAACATTATGTAATACCACTTTTTCCCATAATTTGGACCCAGGGAATAGATTTAGATGATATAATTAGTGATTTGATGAGTTTCTCAAGGTCAAAGGTCATTTTCAAGGTCACACGGTGCTAAAATAGGATAGATTAGCCAATATGTGGACCAAATAAGCCATCATTTGTTTTTATCTATATCTAGCTTGGTTTTGGAGCGTATGAATGTGTTATATAACTATTAGAAGTGACAAGGGGTTCAAGGCGGAACGCAGGTCAAGGAGTTTGCCTTCATCTTAACCCTTTTAGCGCCGAACTCCACGCACCACTCCTACCCCTAACCGCCAAATTCCTGGGAGGAGGAGAGAAAAATGCTGGATATTTTGTACTGCCCGATGTTTCTAAACACACCAGCAGGATCCTATACTAGGAGCTAATAATGACATGTGATGATGTTGTGGTTTAATGGGGTAGAACTCCAAAGTCACATCAAGGTCAGATTAAGGTCATTTCAAGGTCAAATTGGTATAAAAACGTAATTTGTTTTACTTTTACCGATTTAAAACTGATGTGTGGTGCAGGAAAGTATTCTGTTCACACATTCTTTGGACACGCACCTCAATGGTTTTTGGGGCATTTTCAGCCCGGTAAATACCCTCTTAGTATTCCTCTTATCACACCCTTTTCCCAATGCTTGAATGAATGAAAAAATACTAAAATATAGTACTTAGTGTTGAACTTCAGCTTGGGCTCCCATGACAACACATGGATACAGAATCGGGTAAGAAAGTTGCCATAGGCAGGTGTTGTGCTTTACCGGGGTACCACTCCAAGGTCACTTTAAGGTCATCTCGAGGTCCCTGAAAGGTCAAACAGGTAAAAACATGCTTTTTAGAATTTTTTATCGATTCCAAACCCATTTCGGGCGCAGATAAGTATTACAAATGACTGTTGTTGGTACATTATTGGTCGGGTACCATTTCACCACGCATCGCAAGGGGTTTGTATGCAATTTCAGCCTTGAAGGGTGATTAGCTCCTTGGTATTCCCCTTATCACACCTCAAGGTCATATCAAGGTCATCAGAAGGTCAAACTGATAAAACATTTTTTTTATGGTTTTTATCTATTCCAAACCCATTCGGGGTGAAGGTGAGTTTTACAAATGACTGCTGTTGACACATTTTTGGTCGGGTACCATTTCACCACGAATCTCCAACATGCAATTTCACCTTTGGGAGGTGATTACCGCCTTGATATTCCCCTTATCACACGTGACACCCATTTCCCAAAGCTGGAGTGAATAAACACAAGTACAAAAATGTAGCAGTGTGGTGGAAATTGACCTTGAATCACCAAAATAATACAGTACTATAATTGGATTTTTAAGTCAAAATCCAATGAAAAAGAGGAATTATACACGGAACTGGCTCCCTATCCTGCTTCCATGTTTGATGCCACAGGCAGGATGCGAATGGCCACAAATTTGACCATCAAATGCAGGTACTCTGGGTGATTTCATCGTGAAATCTAAATCAATTGATAAACATGGCCTTACTCTGGTAAATGTTGTGTTGGTTTTTGTCAGGTATTACACCAACAGTACAAAATCATACATGAGCATGTTCCGTCAGGGAAAAAATGGTGGAGGTCGTGTACACATCCTCACTGCTGAAATTCCCTTACCACCTAAAACCTCAATCCTCGGCGTCACTAAAAATAAGGTGCAGCTTAATAAGAGGCTTGCTGGTGCCATGATGAACCCCGAGTTGTATAGACATGCCACTGCGGGACAGATGCACAGCCGCACTGTTGCTAGTACCGAAGATGTCCCTGTTGAAATAGTAGGTGCCACAGTGTTTGAGAGGAGCGACCTCGAAATCACGAAGAAGCTGATACAATAATTGTGCACCATGCTATGACAAGATGCATGGTTTGAGAAGTCGTGTCTGTTATCTGTGATGACACTGATGTCTTCGCTCTACTCCTTCACGTTGTGGCAGAGATGAAGCCGAATGGCCAGCTCTGCATGTGCTCCGGGCGGGGGCCCTAGGGTAGTGGTTAGCACCGCTGCCTTTCACGCCAGAGCTCGGGGTTCGGTTCCCGGTCTCGGCGGTTTGAAAGAAACAAAAATGTTTCTTCCCCATCCACGTGTGAAAGTCAGTATTGTGGGGAGCCTCCGTGACCGAGAGGTAGCGTGCTCGGCCTCAGACCGCCAGGGCTCGAATTTCGAATCCTGTGTCTGGAGGACAGTGTCGTCTCAATCATCTCACCATCCTCAGGAGGTTCTCCTGGCCCAGTTTAGCCCATATGTGCACAAAGGTGGCCTAAAGCCCGATTCATTTCATTTATTTGCATGTGCTCCACAGTGAAAGATCGTGCCGTAATCGACCTAATGCAGAGTGTGAAGGTACATACATCTATTGTGCCAGATCTGCTTCTCATTCATGCCCTTACAGGGGCCGACACATCAGCAGCTACATTTGGCATTGGAAAGATCAAAGCACTCAAGGTGGCCAGAACTGCTAGGCTCCCGCTGCATGCTATTGGAGATACACAAGCAGATGAAGCTAATGTACTCGAGCAAGCTGCGTCATTCATACTGGCTTGCCATGGCAAAGGTTTCAGCAGATGTGCCAGCATTCGTGAAGCCCGGATCAAAATGTGAAGACTGATATTGGTTCTGCTTTGAAACTGTGCAGTCCACCTACCACCGAGACATTTACTGAAAATGCAAAACGTGCTGCACATTGGAAGGCATCAATTGAGGGCACAGTGTCCCCTATCGATGCCCTGACGCATGGTTGGGAGCACGACGGATACTACTTGAAGCCCACGACTGTGCCGGAGGGAACCCTGTCTGCCACAGTTGCTGTCTTGGAGATGATGCGATATGGGTGCGCATCTGGTTGTAAAGGAGGCCACTGTAAATGTAGCACCATTGGTTGTACTTTTTTCTGTGCATGCAAGGGAGGTGAGGTGTGCATGAACATGCTCACAAAGAAATCGCAAGAATCAGTACCTGTTGATGATGATAATGATATTGATGATGAACTGTAGTTGGAATTCTAGCAGTTGAAAGCATATAGGACAAAGAGGTTACATCAAGTGGAATCTTATTTTTTACCACTATAACAGTATTAAGTGCAAGTTTTGTTCAATGTTGCATTGAATATATTTCCTAGTCACTCATCTATCTTTTTGTTTCTACTCGTGAAATGTGTGACCTATTGTGCTATTCTCGGGACAATGTTAGTGGTAGTTTTAAACTTGTAAGCTCTTGTCATAGTGGTTGTTGAAATTAAATTTATCCTGAATTGGTCTTGAGATAAATATGGTGTGTCCGAAAATACATTCTCTGCTTTTGAAATAACATAGATACGAGACACTACTTAAGCGCTTTCTAATTGTTTCTAATATGACCTTGAAATTAACGATTTTGACCTTTAATTGATTTCTATACATTAAAATGACCCAATAAATGCGTTCAGCATCGTCGAATCTCATAATATAACGCCTAAGATCGTCAAAATTGACATCGTATTTACAGATATATGCCATTTCATTGTTTTGAAGGGATCGTTGGCGGCCATCTTGAATTTAGGCTAATAAAAAAAAATACTCCAGGCGAATTTGATGTCATCATCCGGAATCTGTTTCTAGGGATGCTTAAGTACTCAAAAATGCAATAATCTCAACAACTAGTTTTTTTAAGGGGTTCAGAAGAATATTTCTGTTTTTCCCCCTGACTATGAATGTAAATGACAAAAAGAGTTGTTGTTTTTTATAAATGAATGATGAGATTGTAAAAATATATTTTTATTATTACAAATATTCTAAAAACTTATCATAAGACTTATTTTAAGAGAGGAAGTGTATATTATATCCAGTTAATTGACCATAAGTTACAAATGGTTAAACACTGTTGAATGGTTCACACCTGTTGCGTGCACAATATAGGCTTTGGTGTTGTATGACCTTGTACTCTATATATGCATGACGACAATATTTTTGGTCTAAAGAGTGGTAACCTGGGTGGTGACAGTAAGTGAGATACGGTGCATTGTGATTTGTGATCAGTTAGCCGTGACAGCTACACTTTACTGGTTTATTTTCAAAATACTGCATACAGATTAGTCCCTGTGAGTGAAACAGGTTTAAGTCACAGATTGACCGTGTACAAAATCGTGGGACATTTCTATAGACTGTCATATCTCGAAATATCGGGCAATAATAAGGTCGAAAATATTTTTTAGAAACAGTAACATTTCAGTTTCATGCCCGCAGGCGTAGCTCAGAGGTCGCACAGTCATTAAGAAGTTATGGACATATCTCTGACCATGGGACCGAGACCGCTCTCAGGCACTGCCATGATGCATTTTTTGGGTTTAGCAAATACATCAATCCACGGCCAAGGAGAGGTTGCCAAGGCAACCTGAGTTCGGACTGGCTTATAATGACAGCGACGCTCGGTTCATGTATGTACATGTATACATGTAAGAAATATCTTCTCAGCTAGAGTTAGAATAACAGTTATAAAACACAGCAAAAAAATGTAATGTTGTAACCCATTGTATTGCATGATTCATGGTTTATCCATCCCCATGCGATCTCCACACTTCCATTGGTCATTTGGATTTCTGTCATAGACTGGTATACCCCAATCAACAACACATTGTTCACTAAACAGCAGCCTAGGTGTAGGTCATCCACACGTTTGGCACCTGGCTGTTTGCTGTCCTTTTGCCTGATACTCCATTACGGAGGTCTGATTTTTTAACATTGTTGTTGCCCTATGTCTGATATTCTGTTAAGGAGGCCTGCAAAGAAAACAATTTAAACAAACGTTAGTATTGTTGAATTTTTTATTCCTTCAGTATGCACACATTTGATTGGCTGGTTCAAGATATTATTGAGTGTCTTTGAATATTGGCAACATATTTTAAATTTAATGTCATCAGGATGATGACTCATCCTCAGATGATGAATGGGCGTCATGACGCGGGTCCCCCTCCCCCAGAAAATGATGACTCATCATTGCCCCCTCTCCATGGGTGATAAATGAGTGTCATGTTTTGACACTGGGAGCACCAATGTACATGATTCATGAGCATCAGAATGATGACTGATCCTCAGATGCTGAATGGGCGTCATGACGCGGGTCCCCCTCCCCCAGAAAATGATGACTCACCATTGCCCCCTCTCAATGGGTGATAAATGAGCGACATGTTTTGACTCTGGGAGCATCAATGTACATGAGTGATGAGCATCAGAATGATGACTCGTCCTCAGATGATGAATAGGCGTCATGACGCAGGTCCCCCTCCCCCAGAAAATGATGAATCATCATTGCCACAACTCCATGAATAAACATGTTGAAACTTGTTTGTGCTTTGTCAACAATAAAGGACGCCAAACACTTCAATCTGATTGGTTCGCTGGTGTATTGCACAATCAAATAAATGCTATAAGTAGGAGGCCACAATAGTATTTTTCCACTTTCAACAAACGCTACTTCAACACAGGAGCAGTGTGACACATTGTAAACTCTATGAGCAGGAGGTCACAATTGTATTTTTCCACTTTTAACAAATGTTCCTTCAACACAGGAGCATAGTGACGTATTGTAAACACTATGAGTAGGAGGTCACAATTGTATTTTTCCACTTTCAACAAACGTTACATCAACGCAGGAGTATTGTGGCGCATTGTTAGGACAAATATTACAGTGCATTTATTGGATTAAGTTCTACATATTACAGTGAGTATTATTTTGCACATAGCTGTGGTTAATATATATATATGTCATACATTATATACAAATATTATGCAATGCTTAAGTGAGTGAAAATTTAAATTATTTAAATTAGCGCTTTAAGGATTAAAGTTCCATGTATATATATATTTGGTTGACAATGATATTTTTTTTTCATAGAAATGACCCCCGAAAAACAACCAACAGGAGAGGCATGGGATGAATCACGGTAACTGAAGAGGATTGGAACGATATGATGAGTATTATCGAATCAGATTTAATGACAACCGATTTAAATTTGTGTAATTTTTTAGCCAACAGTACCCAACCAACACATCCAATAATCACCCCATCAACACCAGCCAGTTCTCCTATAAATTTGATCTTTTAGATTATTCTTATGATCAAATATCATCAGCCCCCCTTCAAGCGCCCCGTTCCTTTTATTCACCACAGCACAACCTTGATACTCCACCCAATTTTACATTTGATGATGATACTGTTCCAATTATAAATTCTGCATCACCTATAATACCTAATTCTGACTCATTGCCACCATTAACACCACCCATTAGAACACCTCCCCATTCTCGATTACCCCCACTGTCACCACTCTTCCATAAGCCAACACTCGCCCTCACCAAAAAAAACACGTTTAAATTTTACACCCCAAACTTCACCTACAAACTTAACCCCTAATTTGAAGCATTACCAGATTTCTCGCCACTCTTTAGAACCCCGCCAGTTATTCAATCACCCCCACTGTCACCCCTCTTCCACACGCCCCCATTAATATACGCACCAACGCCAAAAAGGCGTCAGTTAGATTTACAATATGGTGCGGGTGATAATATGTCTTATGATGATAGAATGAGTAGTGATGTTGCCACATCACCCATTCCATCACCCGCAACACTGGGTGATGATTCACCCTATGAATTTCTGAATGATTCACTTAATGAATCCATGTTTGCATCACCCATGGGTGATGGGGGCATGGATTCTCCTGATCAACTTGCAAATTCACTGGGGGTTGCATCACCCGGTGTTGCAAAAGCACCCTATTATATTGAAGTAGGGCGAGGTCGCACATATGGCAATCAGATTGCCAGAGATATACCCTATAGAGTGCGATTTAACGAGGTGTGGGCCGGTCATCGAGTTGCCGACTTATCAGACAATCTAAATATGATGTTTGAAGATGTTTTACAACAGGCGGGTCAGGGATTATTGCCATTGGATTTGGGTCGGGTTATCATTGTTCATCCGGATCTTGATAATCCGATCGTTATCACAATGAGGGTATGGCACGAAATCACTCCCGACTTATTCCGTCAGACCATACAAAATGTACTCAATAGTAATCAGGCGCTGACCTTAAGGACCGACTTTCAAATCATAGTCGGTGTTGTCCAACATCCGCGTGGTGAAGGCCGACTACCATTTCTTAGTCACGATTCTTACGATAAGAAACGCAGCATCGTCGTCATTAAGAAGTGCATGGTAAGGGCCGTGGCCGTAGGATACGCTTATGCACTACGTGAGCCCGAATCAATGCAGGTTATTCTTGACAAGTATAAAGGTAAACTCACAAATCTTGAAATTGCTCTCAAGGATAGTGTGATTACCCGTCTTACACGTCTAAAGTTAACCCAGACTATACGAAAGGAGCAAGACACATTGACAAGTTTAATTTTAGAGAAAGCAGGGTTGAAAAATGTCACCTGTTTTGACATCAAAACCCATATTCCAATTTTAGAGAAAACGTTAGACATTCAAATTTTCATTTTAGATCATATGTACAAAAACGAATTTATTTATAAAGGAGAACCTAGAGGAACTCAAATTTACTTGCATTTACGTCAAAATCATTTTGATGTCATTACCAGTTTAACTGGATTTTTTACCACACCTTATGTTTGTACAATGTGTTTTACATCTTACCACCACAGGCAGAAGCATTATTGTAAAGACCACTGTATAGTGTGTAAGAAATCAGGATGTGAAATCACTGATGATAGAATGACCTGCCGCGATTGCCACATGGAATGTCGTTCTTTAAAATGTTTCCTTATACATAAAGATCCACACATGTATAAAATAGGAAAACTGGACGAACATTCGCCAGCCCCATGTGACTCTTTCTGGCGATGCACCACATGCATGAGTGGATTTTGCGAGGTAATGTTTAGTGGCCGGGAGACTACCAATGACTTTTGTGCTTGGTTATTTACAGAACAACACAGGAACGCCAACGTTATTGCCCACAATATGAAAGGGTACGACGGCGTATTTCTGCTCAATTACCTTTTGAAAAATCATCAAATGGTTCCAAATATGATTTACACTGGCTCCAAAATTATGAGTATTCATGTAGCCAATCTACTAAACATCAAAGTCATTGATAGTTTCAACCACCTCCCAATGAGGTTATCCAAACTGCCTCGCGCTTTTGGATAAAGAACTCGAAAAGATCCTTATCCGGATTCAAAATTCTAACTCTCCTGAATTTATGACGGCCAAAAATCGCGATATATTTTTAAATTGGTTTGCTGATAAACAAGATCACGGCTGTTTTTTTCACGGTTGTCCCACATGTCATGCACGTGGTGATCGTGTTAAACATCCAAGAACAGGCCAAAGTATGAGTGAGCTATACGCCCTCGCCATCAAGAAAGAAGCGTCATTAAAAAAGTTGGGTTACAAGTACATTTGTAATTGAGATCATCAATTCCGAAAAGAAATGTCAGATAACCTAGACTTGTCTAAATTTGCTAAGGCTCTGAACGTCATGCCGCGACTCGATCCTCGCGATTCATTTTTTGGAGGCAGAGTGAACGCGGCAACCCTTCACTATAAGATAAAGGATGGAGAGACGATCGAATATGTGGACTTCACCTCACTGTATCCGGCCGTAAATAAATATGACAAATACATGGTCGGACATCCGCAAATCATCTTGTGCAATTTCAATCCATTGACAATTATTTTGGCTTGGCGCAAGTTTCAGTGTTACCACCACAGGGTCTTTTTCATCTGGTTCTACCATATAAATTTGGTGGTAAACTGCTATTTCCCCTGTGCCGCACTTGCGCCGAATCTGAATCTTCAGATTCATGCACGTGCAACGACGCAGATCGTACCATACATGGTAGATTATGTACACCCGAACTGCATAAAGCAGTAGAACTTGGTTACAAAATTATACAGATTTACGAGGTGCATCACTGGGCCGAAACGACACAACATGATCCAGCCAGCAAGTCTGGAGGTTTATTTGCAGGGTACATGAACCTGTTTTTTAAATATAAACAAGGATTTTCAGGCCGGCCTTCTGATATTGATAGGGACCAATACATTCAGGATGCCCTGGAGAAAGAGGGAATAGTCTTAGACCCAAAGTCTGTACAGACTAACCCTGCAATAAGATCCCTGGCCAAACTTTGTCTCAATTCGTGTTGGGGTAAGTTTGGTCAGGGCGAAAACAAGACGCAGGCCTCATTTTTCAACAACACTCAAGTTTCGGATTTTTTTTTAAGCAAATGCACGCTTCAGATATTGACGTACAAAATTTCCAAATTCTTAGTAAGAATATGATTAAGACTGATTGGTGCCATATCCGTGACAGTGTCCCAGACAGCCTAATGTCAAACATCTTTGTGGCAACCATGACGATTTGTTGGGCTCGTCTACGGCTGTACAGTGTGTTGGAACTGCTGGGTGACCGAGCATTGTATTATGATACAGACTCGGTCATCTATATCAACAGGCCCGGCACACCGTCTCCTCAGACAGGTCCACTTCTCGGTGAATTAAAGTCTGAATTAAATCCCGACGAATTTATTTTACAATTTTGTTTGGCCGGTCCAAAGAATTACGCTTACATTACCAATAAGGGCATTCAAGAGTGTAAAGTGAAAGGGTTTACACACAATTTTACCAATGCCCAGGAAATTAATTTCCAATCCATGAAGGATATGCTTTTATCTTCAGATCCGTTAGCCAAATCAATCACAACTACAAATCCAACCAAACTTACTCGGGATAAAAATCAGGCTTTAATTTATAATCGCAATTGTCTATACCAAGAGACGCGTGAATTAGTCTACCTTTCAAACCTATCCATACGGATATTAATGTTTTATATTTTTTCTTCTCTCAAGTACAATATCTAGGGGATGCCAAACACTGTAAATAGTGAAAATAATGTAAAGACTGTAAATACAATAAATAATGTAAATAATGTAATTAGTGTAAATTATTCATATATATATGGTATATCTCGATGCGTGGCCTCCAATGTGTATGTATTTTTTATTTTTATTTTGTAAATATAAATATAAAAGTTATCTGTGATAGAGTGATGTATCAATTTTGTAAATATGTGATACATGTAAATATTTTATCTCAATTGTGTATATGATTTATAGAAGTATGTGTTTCAAGGATGTAAATATATTGTTTTATCGTGTATATTGTATTACTTTAATTTTCTAAACAAGTGTGTATGTAAACATATAATCGTTTAATAATATTGTAATATGGTTGTCATTGAGAACACAATATCTGAATTGATAATACTCATCACATAACTCCAATTGGTCCAATTGGTTTTGTTCACCACATGTCATCACAACACAACTACACATTAAAAACAATGAAAGGTACGTATATTTTTTTGTTTTAATTTTTTCAGTATTGTAAAACATTCATAATGTGTGTACATATTTTAATTTTTTGTGATTTTTATTTCTGCAATTTATATAATATCACATACATGACCACGAACATTTAAAATAACTTACTGTAGGTTTATTGTAAATTATTATTTATACTTGTGTTATTTTATTTTTTTAGGTAACCTACTGAACAGACCTACAGAACAAGCACAGACCTTGGGTTTCACACAGACCACTATGATATTACTATGTTCTGCATTAATTTTAATGACTTTTGAATGCATGTGCACCCTTAGCGGACTTACCAACACATAGATATGATCCTATAAATGTGAATGTATTTACACGCTTCCCAGAGCAACTTGTTATCACAATCTCTGGTTTTGGTACGGGAAATGCATGAAATACATTGTACACATGTTTCGTCAATAAAAATTGTCTTTATGTATTTTGTGTTTTGTCGATCATTTCATATATCTATAAGAACTATCGTGATATCTATAAGTATGAGTAATCAAATACATTTTTAAATCTATAATGGATTGGTGGTTCAATAATAGTTTAACACCATTCAAGGTGAATTCGAGCTTAATCATTGCTGGTGCGACAGGGAGTGGGAAAACTTGTTTTGTACATAAAATACTCGATAATAACGATGGAATGTGGTATGGTGGTGTACCACCCGTCAAGATAATCTATTGCTATGGACAGTGGCAGTCTTATTTCAATCAGATTGAGAAAGATGTAACAGATATCATATTTCATAATAGTTTACCAAACACAGAAGATATTGATATGTGGAAAAGTGAACATACCTTAATAATTCTTGACGATTTAATAAATGAAGTGTCAAAAAACGCCATTACACAAAATCTTTTTACTATTGGTTGCCATCATATGAATATAAGTTGTATATTCATCACTCAAAATTTATATAATCAAGGTAAATTCGCAAGGACCATTACCTTAAACGCAACGTATCTGATATTATTTGAAAATATCAGAGATTCTCCACAAGTGAGGCAATTAGGGTCGCAGTTATATCCTGGTAATCAACATGCTTTTATACATCCATATAAAAATATAATGGAAACACCCTATGGTTATATGGTAATCGATTTGAATCCGCTGAGTAACCCAAAACACAGAACTCGTACACGATTTTTTCCTGGAGAATATCCGCATATCTATATGTTATAAGTGATAGCTGCGCTGTGGTAAAATAAACTTTGATTTCACTGCTAATAATAGGTATGGTAAGTGTAATATAACGTTTAAAAGACATCCGGTACTCAAAAATGAACCAGATCCAGTAAGATCAGTGTGTACATATATGCCAATACCGTACCGGAATGATGTTGTTGTGAATATTTGTGTAGATACTACAAAGCCTATAAGTATAGCCAGCGTAAATGATTATGTGAATGTTAAAGCAGCCCCTTGGGATGCCACCAATTTTCGTTTTTACTTCCGCACTGAAGTAGTGTATCCCACGGATCATGTTTTTATTTTTTTCAGAATTTTAATATTTTTATAAATATTTTTAATCAACATTTCTATGAAACCAGAAGTAACCCAAACAAACTATTTGTATACCTGAAGGACGATTGAATGTTTTCACATCATTGGGCCACATGTGTCCTCCCGTGTCCTGACTATGAGACACCAATTAGTGGCGACTGCTCTGATCTTACCGTCTGATACGTGGGAATATGTGATGTAAAGAGCTTAATATTGCTGACTTGTTTTGTTTACATGGCAATATACGACCTGGAAATACAACTATTTCGCTCTTTTTCGGTGCTTTAAAATTGTTTTTTGACTTTTTCGTATTTTTAGCTAAGATCAGTAGGCTATATATCTCAAAATTGACAACATTGAAAATGTCTCATCCCAAGGGGTCCCTTTAAGCATGGAAGAATCTCGGCGGATGATATTAATACCTTTTGAAAAATATAACTCGCTAGTTAATAACAAGATTACCTGAAACCAAAAAGTGTTAAACATGTGTGTGAAGTCATTGATGATGATGGTGATGATATGTCAGACTCTGCGTTATTATCTATTGATGCGATTGTTCAACCCTTACCAAAAACATATAAGAATACAGGTATTGCAATGGTTAAGTTTTTACAACAGTGTAGGTGTGTGACGTGGGATGAGGGCGGTGTCATTTGAACAGAAAAGTTTGGCCAGATTCACATGTCGCACATCAGCGACTTAATAAGATACTGTATAAAAAGTTATATAAATTTTTCCCCGGTCGTTCAGGAAGGATTTTGTACTGCCTTAGCGGAATCAAAGGTACCGCTTAGATTAATATCGAATTCATACATACGTGATTGGATTCAAAGACATCGCCGTCGTAAACAGAAATGACTGATCAAGAAATAGCAGATGTATATTACATCCCAGGTGCCCCGGGTAGTTTTCAAGGACCTGTTAAACTATACTAATCATTGAGAAAAGAAGGTGTCAACATTACTTTAGCAGATGTTAAAAAATGGCTGGAACGTCAGGATGTTTATACAATGAATCGTATGGTTCGTCATAAGTTTGACAAAGGGACTATTATTGCAAACAGTTTGAATGAACAATGGCATGCAGACTTGGCCTATTTTGGACAATGGGCTTCAGACAATAATGATATACAATATTTATTAATTAATATTGATGTTTTTTCTAGACAATTACAAGTTTCACCACTGAAAAATAAAACTGGTAAACATGTTGTTGACGCTTTCTCAAAATTGATCACCTTACCTAAAACATTACTTACTGACGGGGGATCTGAATTCACAATTAAATTATTTCAATCATTTTCAAAGAAAACTCAATTCATCATTACATTGCTAGGAATGATTCTAAGGCTGCCGTGGCTGAACGAGTTATCCAAGCTCTAAAACGTAAGATATATCAACAAATGGTCTATAAAAACACCCTGGAATATATATCAACACTTTCTGACCTAGTTAAATCATATAATAAAACAATTCATAGTAATATGGGGTATGCACCCAACTCTGTAACGGATGATAACGCACACGAGGTGCGATTATCACGTTATTTACGCACAAAGAAAAAAAAGACACAAAAAATTAAATCTAAAGTTGATGATAAAGTACGAGTAAGTTATACCCGTAAACCTTTTAATCATTATTAGATGCGATTTATGTCACGACTCGGCTGTTAGTAATCGACTGATACCTGTATTAAGATGTTTGGCGTTTTCACGCAAAAAAGGATCAGTGATATTTACAAATCCTTATTACATACCAATTACTACAAGTACACCAGGTGACCATATACGTATGACACTGTATAATTTAGCTGGTGATATAATTACTGGTAACCCTATTATTTCCTGTACTCTACATCTCAAGTACATATCAGACTAATTATGGATTTATGGACTAAACAGTTCCATGATATGGCCACAGGCAAACTTGATACTATACACAAATCTGTACATAATGCACCACAACCTACAAGCCAGATTGGCGGATCACAGGTCAAACCTAAGACTGATAAATTTATAAGTACCATCAGACAGTCCAAAAGATTTAAGAAACGTGTAGGTTCTGCTTTAAAAAAAAACGTGTTCACAGAAGTGTCAAAACAAAACAAAAAAAAGCTACTGGTAAAATCAGTAAAGTTCGCGGATCTCGTAATGTAACTACAAAACGAAAGGGTGTCAAAAAGACAAGGCAAAATGAATTTGGATTAAGACGCCGTCTACAGGGAGAAGTTGGCGATTTTTTTCTAAACCATTAGCTGATGTGAGTGTATTGAAGAGAGAGTGGGTGAATATTCAGCCTACAAATGAGTGGAGTAAGGGATCAACCATTAATTTTGAAGTCCGTGGCGAGACTAATGCTTATATTGACTTGAAAAGTACAAAAATACATGCAACGATCCAAATTGTGGATTCGAAAGGTACACCCATTACAGCAGATGCATCAGTCAGCATAGTGAAACAGATTTTACATAGTATGTGGTCACAAATGGACCTTACCCTTCAACATACCACTATAAAATCATTAGGTCCTTACTATGCATACAAGTCCATCATAGATGAAATATTAAACACTACTGTTGAGTTCAGCTTAAGAATACGAGATGCCTTATTGGCCAGTTATTAGATTTGACGGGTGATTTACAATTAGATTTTTTCAAACAGGATAGATTATTAATTGATGGTATCCCCATCAAAATCAAAAAGATCCCTGCTCGTGATGTTACTGAAGAGTATAGTGTGAAGCTGGTAAAAACTTCATTGGATATTTGTTATTACCATATTGCTCCAAATATTATACAGTCACACAAGAATGTTTTACAGATGAATAACGCATTATACCCAATTTAAAGGAGTGTCATCAACACATTTCGTGTTGATAAAGGCCACGAGTCGGCTCGTAGTAGCTCTAACCTATTTTTAGGCCAAATTCCAAACAAAATATATTTGTGTATGGTTCAGACGAAAGCATATGAGGGGTCTAGAGATTCAAATCCCTTCCACTTTCAGCATTTCGGCGTTAATCATATAGCCTATTTATTAAACAACAGAAGCATCCCTAGTCAGCCATTAAAGCCTAATTTTAAAACCAAAAACTATGTAGATTGTTACAGTGTCTTATTTAGAGATGGTAAGTCACCCAATTTATCATATGAAGAGTTAAGAAAAGGAATTGCTATATTCGAAATAGATATTGCTGCAGAACTAGATAATTCAAACGTACAATCAATGAATTGAAATTTGATACAGCGTTACCTGATGACATCACTGTAATTATTTACGGAACATTTCTTGGAATTGTGGAGATATCTGGATCAGGTGAAGTCTCAGAAATATGAATAGTGACACATTATGGGAATACGCCAGGAAGTTGGACCTAGAAAGTGGAAGTCTGTTCTAGAGATACTATTACTTTATCCGACACACCAATGATTGTTAACACGGAAACTTCAGTACAAGCTGGAAGACATTGGGTTGTCATTGAACTGAACCATGGCTATTACTTTGATAGTTTAGCTGATTTTGATGTTATGACTAATAAATTTGAACCATTCATGTTAAGGTATAATAACCAATATATCTTTAATAAGACAAGGTTTCAAAGTGAATATTCAAGTTTGTGTGGATTGTACTGTTTATATTACCTATACTATAGATTAACACACTCCTATAAAAACACTATAAATGACTTAAGTTCAAGATCGATTGCTGATAATTAAAGCTTTTTATTTAATTTCGTTCTTGAATACGTTTACTGATAATGCAATTATAATATTGTAAAATTGTATCGTATGTAGTTTGTAATAATTTTGTTTTTTTAAACATTGTGTGTCTTCCATTTTTTCAAAATTGAAGGCAATAACTAATGGTAACTCGTTGTAATAGTAACATTGGACCTTGCATCGTGATCGGTTGACAGCAAGCTACTGTGAGTAAAAGAAATTGTCTCAGTAAAGATTATAGTTTTTAGTTTATAGTTTAAATTATATTTTTCACATCAGTTTGGTCTTTTATAAAAACAACAACTACATTTTCAATCACAACAGTTTTTTATTCATACACATAAGTAATTCTATTTCTAATATTAGTGGATATATGATAGCAATAACATCATCTGATGTTTTCAGACCTACAGATACCATTTTTCCACTCAAAAATACATTAACATGAATATTATGACGTTTAATCATGAACCCCGGAAAAAATTCTGGTTCATAGGACCCTAGAATGTGTTTATCAATTTCACTAAATTTAATTGGGAAAACAAAATCGTATGTTGCAGTAACTGATTCAAGTGTCACATTAAGTAATTGTCCACATCCGATTTTTGACTGAATAATCCGTGCATATCTTCGTAAAGTAGTGTGTCTAAATCGCTGGCATTCATCCATATCTGCAAGGTCTGTGTTGGGGTTACCCATAAGCATCAACTTCCTACTTCCATATATCGTACATGTCATTGGCAGTCTTCGATATTCCCAGATAAGGGCCGATTTTTTCTTAATAACGTTCGATAGGCGTGATTCTAGAATGTTTAGGTTCAGTTTGATACTATATACACCAGAGTACACAATATTATTATATTTCAAGTCAATCATGATCTTCACTAGAAACACTATCCAAACGACTCTCTAAAGCTTGACTGATTGTTGCATAAAAATCTTGTAATATGTACCATTCAGTAGTGGTTATTGTAAAGCATAATTGTAAACTACATCTGCTTAGGAATAGAATCTGCCTGTTTGCCTTATGAACTACAAATTTTCTATATCCTATACATATAGCAGTGTCTAAATTATGCTCGACTTTAGATGCCCAATCAGTTTTCAGCCACACATCTGAAGAGATAAAGTACCGGTTGGTTTCTGATGATAATTTAACATAACAGCTCCGATCTTTTTGACGAATTGTCACTTTTACACTGTCAAAGAGGTCAAATGAAACATCCATGTCTGTAGCGTATTTTATATACAAACGTCCTGATGCTCTGGAGTTTTTGTTGAAAGTGATAAAAATCAGTGATGATACACTATTTATAGCTTTTTAAAAACGGAATTGACACCCACTTATATATTAAATCAACCAATGAAAAAGCACGGATTAGCGTCATGATGCTCAATTCTGATGACACATCATTAAATAGCATTATGACGCTGAATAATGCTGACATATCCTTAAATAGCGTCCTGACGCCCATCCATCATCCAAGGATGAGTCATCAACCCAATGACCTTAAATATAAAAAATGTTACCATTATGCAGAGATGCTCATTAATATTTTGAACCACCCAATCAAAATAAAGCACTTGGCGTCATGACGCCCATTCATCATCCGAGGATGAGTCATCCTTTTCAGGGGAGGGGGACCCTCTGCGGACCCAAGGGGAGGGGGCGTACCAGTCTGTAACAAGCACCAAGGAGAGGGGGAGCCAAGGGGAGGGGGGACCGTGATGAGTCACCCTTTCCAAGAAGGGGTGGGGGGGCCGTGATGAGTCACCCAAAGAGGGGTGGGGGGACCGTGATGAGTCACCCAAAAAGGGGTGGGGGGATCATGATGAGTTATCCAAAAGGGGCGTGTCTCAAGGGGGGCTCCACCAATCATAATCAAAGGAAGGGGGTGGGGGGGAAGTTGTGGCCCTTCAAAACACAGTATCTCCTCAGACGGTTTTGATATAAAAAAGATGGGTGCGAAGTGTGTGCCTTACTACTCCTCTTCAACATACAGGCCTCTACAATAGTGTACACTATGTGTACAACTGGTTTGGTTTCGGACAGTGTTTTGATATTGGATCTAAATCTTCAACATTTTCTGTCGATACATATCATTTATAATATGTCAAGTTGTGATAAATATAGTTATAGTACAAGGAGAAAAAATAATATGTGGAGATGTGCAGTATAGCTTGAGAACGCCGAGGTAAGATTTTGATTTTATATGCGGGTTTGAATGACATGGGGGTCTGAAAATGTGGTCACCAGCGCGTCAATTGCTGGTTTGGTGGCATGCCTTCCATTCTTCTTATAGTGACATTCATCACTTAATTATCCATTTCAGGTGCCTGTGATATACGATGTTAACATTGTTAACCCCTTAACCGCCGGTGCCGTCCATATTCGTTTTTTTACATTTTTCATTAGCATATCGTCGCCTCGGTGCTAAAGGATCCTATCTGACACTCGTTAGAGTGGCAGATAGGATCCTTTAGCTCCGAGGCGACGATATTACATATCAGCTTTTAAACCTGTTAAAGATAAAACGTGACATTGATCAGCAAGATCTGAAATTTGTTGACCTCCATTTTGTCAAATCTAAATAATTTTCACTCACATGAAGTTGTGGATCGCGTCAGCGATGCACAACTTCAAGTGGGTGAAAATTCGAATTAAAGGATTTGGCGGCTAAAGGGTTAATGATACTATGAATGATATCACATTTAACGCAAAACGATTAATCGGTAGTTTACCGAGATATTTATACTGACTAAATCTACATTAAGTTTGTATTTACTGTATGTATTTGTTTAAATAGATATAATCTCCATATCGGTTTCTAGTCTATTATTTCAAGCTTAGTATTTATTCGAGAGTGGATAAAATAGATAAAAGCGTTGAAACTACGTTTTTTGTAGAATTGAGTTATTTTTGTCAAACCCCTCTTTCGAACAATATTATGTGTACCGTAGAAAATTATATTGATACCGCACATAGATTATGCATGGTTAAACTTTGACAAATATACCGTATTCAAATAACCGGGATTGATCCAGGCAAAATGCCGTAATCCCAGGGTTGGCAAAAACATGAGTAATATTAATGTTATCCAGCCCACCCGGACAATAATGGGCAATATGGATAAATACGGGTTTTATTGGGCAATTATGGGCAATATAGGACGGCTGCCTATATTTTCCATTTCATACATTTCTTAATTCAGACCCCCTGAACCCTATGTTTCCTTTATTTACATTAAAAATATTAATTTAATATCAGTAACAATGTCATTTTATTTTTATTTTATATATATACTTGATATTAAAAACAACGTATTTTATGATTTTAAGTGAAATCTGTGGGTGGGAATATAAGTGGTTTATGGCATATATTAACTCAACAACATGTTGTTTTCATGTGTACACAAACACAGCAGCTGATGAACCCTTTGAGGCTGGTATCCTCGGTTATTATATCTAATATAATTTATTATTAGATAAAGAAATATGCCTACACTACCGCTAATAAATGATCTTGTCAAATTCAATTTAGTAGGAAAATCAGTATTTTTTATAAACTGGGAAAGGAGAAACACAATGGCGGGCTTTTAAATAATATAAATACGAACCCTAGACCACAAACGCTAATTCTCGTGTCGCATGTTGCCTTTCGAGATCAGAGCTGCATGGTCAGCATTGACAATGGTTGTTTATTTTCCTTACAAACACGATTCATTGAATCAACGTCAACTAACCGTTGTTCCAAAGTCTGCGATGCTGGCGGAACAATAAAACAGCATTGGGTCAAATTCTAGTGCACAGTGGGTCTTCACCCAATGCCGGCCAAATTAGGTGTTTTTCAGGCGCGCTGCAATTATCACACCTCTTGTTAATAGAAAATTTACCTTCTGGAGGTGTCTACACATTACGTAACCATAAGCCCAGCTAGGAGAGGACGTCTCTCTGATTGCGTAACCTAGTGCAGTACATCACTGACTGTTTTTCTTGTCTGAATAATATCCGTATGAGTTTTTTTAAAGCAGCCCCTTGGGATGACATTAATTTTCGTTTTTAATTCCGCACTGAAGTAGTGTATCCCACGGATCATGTTTTTATTTTTTTCAGAATTTTCATATTTTTACAAATATTTTAATCAACATTTCTATGAAACCAGAAGTAACCCAAACAAACTATTTGTATGCCTGAAGGACGATTGAATGTTTTCACAGCATTGGGCCACATGCTGAATGCATCGGCCCAGCGTTGGGTAGACAATCAGTGCTGCAGGTGTGTCCTCCCGTGTCCTGACTATGAGACACCAATTAGCGGCGACTGCTCTGATCTTACCGTCTGATACGTGGGAATATGTGATGTAAAGTGCTTAATATTGTTGACCTGTTTTGTTTACATGGCAATATACGACCTGGAAATACAACTATGTCGCTCTTTTTTTCGGTGCTTTAAAATTGTTTTTCGAGTTTTTCGTATTTTTAGTTAAGATCAGTAGGCTATATAGCTTCATATAAATTAAATTTTCAAAATTGACAACATTGAAAATGTCTCATCCCAAGGGGTCCATTTAATATTGATTTGTAAGTTTCACTGAAAGGCACCGTAAATCGATACCAAATATTTAAATTCAGCACTGAAACTAGCGAATTGCACATTTAGAACCCAAATGATTTCATGGTACGAGCAGTCGTGCATGGCCGCATTGTATTCAGTGCCCAAGGGACTACACAATTATAATTTTAATGTTGAGATTATCTAAGAAAAACACATTTAGTACATTCGACTAGCCCTCACTTCTAACAAGTAAAATAATATCCTTAATTACCTTTTTTACGATTGATTTGTACATTTCACTGAAAGGCACTGTAGATCGATACCAATAATTTAAATATAGCACTAAAACTGACGAATTGCACAATTAGAGCCCAAATGGTTTCATGGTATGAGCAGTCGTACAGGGCACGTATTCAGTACCCAAGGAATTTAGTGGTGATATTATCTATGAAAAATAAATTTAGTACATGCGACTAGCCCTTCCTTATAAGAAGTTATTATGATATTTAAACATTTAATTCGAATAATTTTTATTTAAGGTGTGAACATTAATCGCATCTATTCTGTTCACCTTGTGAGTCAAGTGTTTTGACAATATTATTTTTACTTTTCACTTTGTGATATTCTAGTATTTTTTATTATTGTCCATTATTGCCCACTTTGGCTAAAAAAGCGTTATTGCCCAGCCCGGATTTTCCCGGGTTTTCCCGGGGTGGGAAAACCCGGGCCGGGCAATATTGTCAACCCTGCGTAATCCGGCAACTGACAGGCAAAACACAGTATGTCACTTGATGGAGATATCGTAGTTTTTCTGGATATGTTTTGCAACTGGCTATTTTGTTTTATCAACATAACTTTGTAATGTCTTACTTAGCTCTTTCTGCTCATTTAAATATGTATGTTATGAGTCTATGGTCAATATAAATATGTTTTCTCTTGCAGTGCGGGGATCGACTCCCTTTAGACGTCAGAATCTGACGTTTTCGTCAAAACAACGCAAAGCATCGTAATTGGACCTAGTTTTTAAACAAAAAATAAGCTATTATAAAAAATATAAATCAACGTAACCGTTTAATTAAAAATATACTTTTCGATTTAGATATGATTTACCCTTTTATGTTATTTGACAAACTGAATACTAGTGAATATCATTGAGCAATCTGAAAACAAATTCTCTACTTAGAATAAATTTTGTGTAATTAGGGCACAAATCTTTTTTTCGTGTATATGAGAAAACAGTGGAGTAGATCGTTTATATTTGGTATATCAATGGCTATTGTAGTATTTTAATTATTTATATTTAAAAAATATTATTGATGTTCATAACACATAAATTATAGGCCTAATTATGTATGTTCATATTACGTATGATCAATATGCCTTTCCAATTGTGGGGATTACAAACAGTACATGTGCTACGCGGTGTGCGTACAAAAAATAAAAGGGATTAAAAGTAATAGACAAAAAGAAGCCGTTTTTACTGTGACAAAAGTAACAGTTTATAGGCCTAATTAATGCGAATAAGATGTTGAATTTAGATATTTATACTCTTTCAATGAAGATAAAAACGTTCAAATATGAAAAACGGGTTTATGTTTTCATTACTGTTGAATTATTATTATGTCTGGTCGTTGTCACTTAATCTAACTAACTATTTCTACAAGTGAGCACAATAATTCATCGAAGGTTATTATTTACCTCCAATGTATTTCAGAAACTTGGTATACATGTATGTTATTTTTTTCATAAAAGAATGACCCGATAAAACTAAATATATTGTGCTTACCGTATTTATTATATGTCAATCGGTTACGAAATGGCGATATTTTAAGAGTATATCATTGTAAAATATGCATGTAAACATATAAATAACAATTATATTGAGCATTTCATTTAATATGCATTTGAAAATATATGGATGCAAATCACATTAAGCTGCTCCTCGATATTTTAAGAGTATATCATTGTAAAATATGCATGTAAACATATAAATAATAATTATATTGAGCACTTCATTTAATATGCATATGAAAATATATGGATGCAAATCACATTAAGCTGTTCCATAAACTGTAATGTAGTAATACACACATTGTTTAGAATTTTGGGCGGATCACAAAGTAACACTGTCTTTTTCAAACTAACACTTTTCCAAAGTCATAAAAAGTATCATTGTTAGTGCAACTAGGCTGATAGACTGCATTTGTGAGCAGCTTGTCAATGCCTAACTAAATGTAGAAAACAAAAATACAAGTGTAGATATTAGGCAATATTTTATAAAAAAAACAACTCACGAAGATGCAGATGTGATTATGGTACATCAGATGATTGAGCATGCAGCTACTCGGGGGCGTATCCAAGGGGGTGATCAGGGTGCTCGAGCACCCCCCTTAATTTCCAGAATGATAATTTTTCAACTTAATAATTTCCTATAAAATTAATCCGCCAGTGTCCAGCATGTTGGTGCCAGCACCCTCCACACATAAATATTTACCACTTCCAATTTAAGGGTTGGTGTCTGCCAGGGTTGGGGTCGATTGCAAGTGATGATCACGATTACGGTTATGTTTACATGTCATTTTAATTTATCGATTACGATTATGATTACGATTATTCGTCATTATTATTATCGATTACGATTATGATTATGATTACATGTCAGCAGAAATTAACGATTACGATTTCGATTACACTCTATTTTATCGATTACGATTATGATTATGATTACATTAATCATATTTCGTGATTACAGTCTCGACTACGAGTGATTAAAATTATCTTAGAAATACTTGATAATAATAATTGCATACTATAACAAACTATGAATAACAACAACTGAAATTGAAATGTACTTAGTTGTATTTATTCATATTGTGTTAAAGAATGTCACTTTAACATTATCAAATCTGAGCAAAATTAGGTTTGTATTCATATATACATATATAAGCCCTCCACATTGTACATTCACATTGTCTTAGGCATATAGCAGATTAGACAAATAGCAGCTGCTGCAATTAGCAGTCGCGCCTGATTGCTGTGCAAACAGTTGATCATCGCGAGGAGCATCCCTCCTATTTTATAATATATGTAGGGCCTACCATCTTGAAAACACGAGATCCTGATCCAATATTAATGATCCAATATTGGCCCACTGTTGGGCCACCATCTGCGTCGCTGGCCCAGCATTAGGCCAATATTGGGTCAACAAGTTGTGTTGGCTGGGCACCCTTGTTTCCTAGGACCTGTACTGTTTTGAAGGCGATGTAAACATGCCATTATTGCCCCCCCCCCTATGTTAGCATTTAGATATAGATCTTCCAATAGAGTAGTAGTATTTGTTTATTTTACTGATATGTGCATAATACATTTACACAGTGATTTTATAATAATATTTTTAGAACACCCGGCCCATCTTGGGCTTATATATCCGTTTAAATACAAGTTTAGTCATTGACGTCACGTGAGTTTTTTAATATAATTAGTCAATATAAAATTAAAACATACATGTAGTTTAATACTAATTTATGTGTAGCAATGCCATTATTTTACACCAGACTGTATTTTGTTTTACTGAGGTTACTAACATTAGAGAGACATATAAAAAAAAACATAATAAAATAATCAATTATATAACAATGTAGTTCTCCTACCCCAGGCTATATCTACAAAATCTGAGACACATTTATCATTACAAGACATTACATATATAAATTTATTCTCATTGTCAAGCAAAGTAAAATTTGGGGAATTAAGGCTAATCTTATCATACATTATTTCTCTATATACAGCATAGGTTGGGCAAATACAAATAAAATGTTTTTCATCTTCAGGCATATTTACACAAAACGGACATAATCTATTTTTCCGGTGGTATATTTCGGTATCTGCCAGTCTCTACCTCCAAGGGTAAGATGCCTACCCTAAGTTGGGCAAACAGAGAACGTTTTCGTTTTGAAAAGTGTTTACAAACGTAATTCTCCGCATCGAATGTGGCCTTATATGATTTTAAAAGTCTTTGTTTAGGTTTACTCAGTTCATTGTTTTTCCATTAAGATGTTTGTAAATTGCACAAGAGCTCTTTAATGTGTTTAAGATTATACAATGCATTTAATTTTGGTTCGTGACATTCAAGTATTCGACATATGTTTTTGAGTTCATTAGTCCAACTTTTAACTTTTTGTTTACTATCCCAAATTAAAAATTTATAGGTTATTCTGTTTACATCCATTTTATTATACCTGTTCCAGTTTTTAAAAATATTTAGAAAATGACGGTATTTAGGTAACATCCAACCTATTTCTGCTTGAAGTGCGGGAATCGGTGCTTTATCATGTAAACCTAGATGAAACCTACAAGCCCTGTTATGTAGTTTATCTATCGCAGGATATTTTAAAAGGCCCCATATACCTGAAAAATAGTCCATTTTAGGTACAACACAACTCTCATAGGTTTTGTATAAGTTTGAAATCCTGCATCAGGAAACGAGGCAAATTTTGCAATTATACCACTTAAACTTCGTCCAGCTGCTTCAGACAAAACATTTATTCCCTCTTTTATATCCATATACTCAATAAAAAAGAAACCCAAATATTTATACTTTGACACCAATTCCGATTCGGTGCCATCTAAATTAAAAATGGCTTGTGTAGATTTACATGGTTTCTTGCGTACATGCATAACCTTCGTTTTTGTTGTGTTTACTTTCATGCGCCATTTTTTACACCAGACTGCTGTCTTCATTCTCAGTAATTATCACTATATCATCTGCATAACATAGTACAGAAAGAGAAAATTCGTATGTTTCTATACCACAGTGGAGATTCTGAATGTCGGTTACCAAATCGTTCAGGAAAATATTAAATAATGTTGGAGAGAGAGTGTCGCCCTGTCTTACTCCAAATCGTATGTCAAACCAACTTGAGAACATTTGTTTAACTTTTACAATTGCCCTTGTGTTATTGTACATAGCTCTGATAGCTTTATAAAACTTGCCATCGACATTATATGAAATCAATTTATACATCAGCATATCCCTGTCAATCCAATCAAATGCCTTTTCAAAATATATAAATGAAATATATGTTGATTTCTGTTCTATTTCTTAGCACAGAAGAGAGAACGAATGCGTGATCTTGGTACTTGTATAGAAAATGTTCTTAACATTTTCTATACAAGTACCAAAGGCACATAATTACTTCTTTGTTTTTTAAAATCTCATTTGGTATATTGTCCAAGCCAGGGGATTTACCATTTTGTAATTTTCGTACAGCCTTTTCTACTTCATCATAGCTTAATTGATCGTTTAAATAGATATTTGGAAAGTCTTCTTGATCCGCTTCATGTTCATATCGTCGGACAGTATCCAAAATATCTTTGTGAAATGTACTATTAAACGTTGATTGCGCTTCTTGCGTTACATTATGCAACGATTCAAAATCTGTGGCCCATTTATGTAATACTTTATTTTTATCAGTGGTGATGGTACCGCCTTCACATACTCTCATTGGTATTGTATTGGCTCTGCTTGGGCCTAATTGATTTATCTCTTTCCAGAATGTAACAGAATCAGCCGTTTTAATGCTTTCCAATTTAATTAGTTTTTCTCTTCTATTCTGCCTATCTTTTATACGCAGTAATTTATCAAATTGGCGCTGTGCATCTAAATATTCGGTACGCAACATCTGTTTATTGAGTCTCCCTCCTTTAGATTTTATAAACTGTTTTTCTTTCGCACAAACCCGATTCCATAAGTTTTGGAGGTCATTATCCCAATACTCTTTATATTTTCTGCGTTTTTTATGTGATTTTGTACCCTGATTTTTAATCCTATTCAGGTAAGTTTTCATTTCATTCATGATTACATGACATAATTTATCATACGCCACATCTATATCTCTTTGAACATCACAACAGTTTTCTATATAAGTTATTATTTCGCGTAAGCCATTTTGTCCACGCTTCATTGTTTTGGAAATTTTCTGGGAATTTCGACATTTTGAATTTTTCTTTTGTGACCGTATTCACCTCATACTCAGCACTATTATCATTCACAGATAGGCCTACATCAATTAATTCTGCCTGTTCTGGAAAGTATGAAATCACAAGTGGTCAGATGGCTTACACCGCTCACCGATACATGTTTCCAGATTAAAAGTTTCTATTGCATCTCTGCATGTAATGACTTTGAACTTTTTACACGTAGGCAGACATTTTTGGGGAGTAATTATATAATCTACTACTGATCTCACTCGACTACTTACACAAGTGAAATTGTCTAGACATTTTGAAATACGACCATTCAACATACAAAGTTTTGTATCTTTGAGAAAATCTAGCAAATGATGACCATATTGGTTTACAGTGTTACCCACAGCCACGCGTTGTGGCACGTCATCTATAGAGTCGATTGTATCTTGCAAGTCGCCGACACGACCGTTAAAATCACCTGCTCAATACACGGCGTCTATATCATTAAACATATATAATTGTGCGATTAAGTTCGAAAAAAACTGTGTGCTATTACTCCAGGGTGAATTTTCTGGCGCAAGATAACATGATACTACAATAAATGTGAAGTCTGTGATTTTATGCCGCAGCTGGATACCCAGGATGCCATCAAACGATTTATCAACAATATTAATATCAATTTCTTCAAATAGTGCATTTTTTATAAATACACCCACACCACCAGAACCTTTATGTATATTTATATGTTTTCTTGGTCTGTTGTGACTATACCACGTATATTTATCAACGAATATTGTTTCTTCACCAATGAGATGGGTTTCACTTAAACATATAATGTCAGCATTTAACCCGAGAAGTATTTCTCGTCGGAGAACAGCCTTTGCTTCCGTCCATCCATTCACGTTTCAAGATAATAAGTTCAATTCCCGTATAAATATATAAATATAAATTGTGATAATATATTGATATTTCACTGCTAATCATCAGGCGAAGGTTATCACAAAATATAGATATAGTTGCAATTAACCATTCACACTCAGGTGATGTCTGCCTATAGCAATATTACAACTTATTATTTTATTATATATTTTTAATTCATTAATATAGTTGACGGGCCTCGCAGAGGTCGTCTCGACCTGTTTCCGTCAACCAAAGTTAATCACCAGATATTATAATGACTTGTACCATTTTTTACAGTTTATCTGGATGCTGGGATGCAATGGGTGCTAGGTTTATAAACGCGGCCATAGTCATATACCTCACTAGTCATCAATTGTCTACCTATAGTCAACTATAGGTGCGAAGGCGGGGGAGGGAGGGTGTAGCATGCTTGGCGACCCCCACTAAAAATACCTGAGTCGCCAGGGCCAGTGTCTACGACGTTGTACCCACATCAAACCAACATAAGCTGTATGTCTTGCGCTTGCTGATGATCCACATTTATAAATATATATGCATTTACGCATGGGCCTGAACGAAAACACACACATATATGCCTATATATGTATGTACAAAGCGAAACTTACCAAACTGTTCTAAATAGTTGAATTAATTTTCTTAAAATAAAAATCGCTTCAAGTGATATATTATTTATTGTGATATATACTCAAAAATATCATGATTACGATTTAATATAATCATGATTACAGTGCTTTTAGAATATCGATTTCGATTATGATTACGATTACAGGTCATATTTTTTTCTCGATCACCATTATAATCAGGCTTACACGAATTCAAAAAATATGATTACGATTATGCTTATGATTACAATGTAATCGATTAAAAATCGTAATCGACCATTATGACTATAATCGCCCCCAACCCTAGTGTCTGCGATGCAATATTGGCGGCATTATAGACTCAGAGTAGACAATGAACTATTACGGAGTGGACAAGTGCTCGCCACATAGCCCCATGTCGCGACAGAAGCAAAATCTTTGAAATGCAAATCTTTAAAATTGATCATTCAGAGCACCTAAAATTAGGAATTTGCTGTGACTGGTCTTCTTTCACCTGCCCACCCTTAGTGAGAAAGACGACACATTTTTCAAACATGCATTCATTCGTTTTTTTGGAAACGAAACAGGATAAAATAATTATATCAACTTTGTGTTAGTCTTGGACAATAATTGAAACGTTGAGCCAGACTTGAAAGAAACGTTATGCACAAATAAATATTCCAAGATTGATGGTAATTATCATAGACCACCTTGAAAGGACGTTGTTCCAAAGCAAATATGCTAAGATTGAAATTAATTATCATAGACTACCATACCCTATGATAATAATTCATAAGAGCCTGTTTGAAATCGTCGTCTTTTCTCAGTGCAATATATAGACCTCCAGTAGGCCTATAGCCACTGACACGAAATCATTCAGATATAGCTGGAACTCAACCGGTTTTTTTTACTAGAAACAAAATCAATGATAATTATTGAAAATAGGCAGTAAAGTTGTTTTAACAATGTAATTTTCACCCACTTGAAGTTGTGTCCCACTACCGCGAACCACAACTTCAAGTGGGTGAAAATGGGAAGAACAACCAATATATATCTGATACAACAGGAATATCTAACATAGGCCTGATGATGAACTGGAAGATAATATTTGCATTGAAAAATATTCTGCCATAGGGGAGGGTGGCAAATTAATATAGGTGAAATAAAAATAAATATCTCAGGAATTTTAAGTGATTATTAGTAAACAGTGTAAGAATTTTGATGCTCTACAACTTTTTTCAATGATATTTTATCACTTTTAATAGATAATTTTTGCATAATCGGCATTCCACAAACGAAGTTTACGACGCTGGATCAACATTAACACAACATTGGGTCGACAGTTGCTTATGTTTATCTAGCTCATTTAATATGCCGAGTAATTCGTGCTCGCTTTTACATGAGTTAATGTTGATCGTGTTTATGTTTCTTCCACTGTGTGGTTGTGTTTGCTTAAATAGTTGGACTAGTGTAGGCTAGGCTGTAATACATCTGTAATAAAGTTTATTAAAAAAACTGACATTTCAGCCAGTATCTCATATAATATACACTTTACAGCAAAGATACCAAGAAATCGCACGGTTTGATTTTTTGCGGAGGGCATGCTCTCCCCCACCTTATAGGCATGGTTATCTGAGCACCCCCTTAATTTATTTCTGGATACGCCACTGAATTTATTATTATTCATTAGAGTGTAATATATCAATAGAGTGGTGACACTGGTGTATTTGTACTTCCACTGATCTTATCGCCACTATATGAGTCTCATAATACATCATAAAATGATAATGCTCTTAGGACAAGAAATGGCAGCTGTTTACGGGTCCAAAATTGCTGGCGATATGACAAACGTGATATATGATCAGATATTTGGTTGCGCAAAACAGCCTTGGCAAAGTTCAGGAAAGCTTATTCATGACCCAATCAGACATTCTAAAACTTCGCAGCAAACGTGAGACGTTGGCCTATCGTTGGTTCATGCTGGGCCAAAGTCTTCGACGCTGTAATTAAACCAACATTGGGCCAACGTTTCATGTTTGTTGAGTTATGAGACTGTGACTGTGAATCATGATCAGCAGTTCTCTGCAGTGTCTCGTCCGTAAAATGCTTAGTGACTGACATTGAGCTGTTGAGATGACTTGTGTATTCCAGGTGCCTATTGGACGGTGGCACTAGGATAGTGGTTAGCACCACTGCCTTTCACGATAGTGTTCGGGGTTTGTTTCCCGGTGTAACAGTTTCAGATTACCCCCCTGATCTAGTTACCCCCGGGGGTACTCTGAAACTAGTTTCAAGTTACCCCCCTCTAGTTTCAAATTACCCCCTCATTTTACTGGTTAACTTTCAATGATAACACTTAATATATTCTATTTTTTCATCACATGGCATTGGGACACTTAAATTTCCATAATTATAACCCTTTGATCTCTGGGGCAACTAAACAAAAACTATGTCAGCATATATAACCTTCTATGCCAACTAATGACACTTTAATCTCCAGATAACCCTTGGATTTATATGCCAAATAGTGAAAAAAAATTGTCTGGAAACTAGTTTCAACGTACCCCCCCCCCCCCCCCCGGTACGCTGACCCTAGTTTCAACGTACCCCCCGGTACGCTGAAACTAGTTTCAACGTACCTCCGGGGGTAATTTGAAACTAGGGGAGGTAACTTGAAACTTTTTTTTTCTAGTGTCAAAATACCGGGGGGGGTATGTTGAAACTAGTTTCAACGTACCCCCCGGTAAGCTGAAACTAGTTTCAACGTACCCCCCGGTATGCTGAAAGGGGGGTACGCTGAAACGGCTACACCGGTCGAGTTCGAATCGTGGTGTGAGAGTCACAAACTTCAAAGTCACTAGTTCCAATTCTGGTACCCGGTGGCTGAGGTGTTTGCAATCCTCTTGCTGGTCCAACTATTCGAGAAGACAAACTTCAGTCACTGACCGAGTTGACACCATTCTTATTTGCCAAAAACAATGTAAATTACGCACAATATACTCCTGTCCACTACAAAGAAAATATGACGGAATAGAAACAATCTAAGATGGCTCAAGAGCTCTCAACTGGAATATTATTGTGCATAAATGGAATCGACAGTTCTCACCAGTAATTATTGACCAGGCCCTTGAGCAAGCGAACGCAGTCGTTAAGGCTGATGGTGGAGCATTTGGCGTGAATGGAGATCCCGCCACATCTACAAAATCGATGGGCACTGGTCCTGAAGTCAGATGCTTGATCAACATATGAATGTACTAAGCCCTCCATATAGCCATCATGAGCACCAAATCACCAAGGAGCTCAAGGACATTTGAAGAATATGCTACATGTGATGTTCTCTCACTCTGCCAAGCACAATAGGACGGACATTGTGTTCAACGTATACAGGACAAAATAGTGTTACTGAAGTGAGGACGTGAGTTAGATGAACGATGTCAAACAAGTGCTAAATTGCCTCCAGTGAGAAAATATGATCATTGCTATCAAATGAAAATGGCAAAAGAAGAGTCATGATGGCAAAAGCCAGTGAAACTGACATTCTTTTCATTGCAGTCAGTATGATGTCAGCTCTCTGAGAGACTGGTCTACAGCAGCTATGATGTGCATATGACCAAGGGCAGGACTGGAAATGGATTCCTGTCCTTGAACTGTGCGTTTCCATTTAGCCAAAAGAAGAGCAGGGGCATTCACGCTTTCACCAATCACGGGATTTGATGTCGTGTCTACATTCTGCGACATAGGAAAGAAGATGTGATGCATGTGATGAGATAACTGATGTCTTCCACAAATTAAGTCAGTTCCCATCAACAGTAATTGACGAAGAAATGGAGATCTTGGTGAGGTTTGTGTCTGAATGTATAACATATCCAGCACAGCTGATGGCGTCGATAATGAAAGATTGGAGATGTTTGCAAAGAACTGTCATCAGGCGGTCATCATAAAGAGTTATTCAGTCAACAGTATTCCTGCCAGTCATAGCGAGCCCTGCAGACTGGTATGGACGAAGAAGACAATATTTGGCATATCTTCTGAACATAACTTGCGGAGAGCTGCAAAACAGAATGTCATGGGTGATGAAATGCCACCGCTTTGGTCTGGGTTGCACCACACTATGCAATTATTACCAGGGTTCATGTTGAGATATTGTAATCTGTTTATTACTCCATGACAGTATATTACTTCTAAGTAGTTTTATTTCTAAGTATTTTTTTGTCAGGCATGATGCGTATGTATAATAAATTAAATGTAACAGGTATAACCTAATTCTTTATATATGTTTTCTTTTTATATAAAGTGACAGATGTGACCCCTTTGTACTTGCTAATGATTACATCAGGGCAGATACATGATATCGACCCAAACCGGTGTTGGTTCAATATTGAAGTCTTCAACGCTTGCCAAGAGTTGCCTTGTCAGTGGGACAATGCTGGTATTTGCTGGGATGAATATTACATTATTATGTATAAATACGTTCCTTTTTTGGGCTTTTTGTTCGGCATATATATACATCTTGTGTCATTAATATACTTATGGCTTTTGGTTTGATGGAAATTGACTTCATTATCATCACATTTGAACAAATATGCGCAGAGATATGCCATTTTCAGATTTATGTTTAGCAATTGGCGGCCATGACTCTAGCCTCTGCTGATCAAAATATAAACTTCTGTATGAATTTCCAGGTTAGGGTAAATTTTGCCAATACTCTGCCTGACTACCTTTATGTCATATAAATTATCCGCTAATATTGTTTTGTAAATGTTGTGCTATCATGGTTCGATGGGTTAAAACAATAGTGTGCTAAGTGACATTTTTGGCCTTTAGAATAATAACCAGCTAAGTCACCTATAATATGTATAAAGTTTGAATTTATTCCAAATTCAGATTAATTCATAGCAGTCTGGCCGTTTTGACATTGAACGTCTGTGTGGTCTGGCCATTTTTGTGATTTTGAAACATATTCTGATACTCTTAGTAGAAATTTAGAATAATGACATACGCATTTCCCATACACCACATGAACACACATGCAATATATAAACAGAATACACTTTATTTAATTGGCAAACGTGATGTTGTCATGGTAACCTACCGCCATTTTGAATATGTAAATTAGGTAGTCAAATTTTCAGAAATTTTGTTAAAAAGTGGTATTTTTGGGATCCACGGAGATTCAGGAGTACAACATTATATCAATTCACATAAAATATTTTCAAATACATCAGAGATGGTTAGAAGAAGCATTCAATAGGTCTATGCACACACATTATCAGGGTAAATAAGTTATTACCATGGGATATAGTAATATTTCTTATTTCCCTGAGGGGCACACCAAATTTCATATTTTGAGATGACATTCCTAACTCATCCAGGAAATACCGAAAACCTCATATTCATCTGAGCCTGGTGTTCTATGTTTAGTTCAGAAACGGTTGTGACGCAGATAAATCAACCATTTATGTTCTAGGTTCCCCGTGCTGTGTTCATAGTTGCGCAAGTGATGCCATCTTGGGAATGGCTAAGCATTATTGCCAGGTCCGAGCTGGGCTCGGACTTAGACTGCTATGAGTTAAAACAACAGATCAAGTCGACTTAGCATATTGTTATTCTCGTGAAAAGGAGCACATATCCGCATAATATCTGTTCAACACAGAACCAACTCGACTTGATACATTGTTATTCTGGTGTTAAATGGTGTTTCTGGGACAAAAACGGTGCAAGTGCACTTAGCGCATTCTTATTCTGAGACTTGTGAAGACAACACAGATGAAATGCCTGGACTTAGTTCATTGTTGATCTATGAGCAATCTCTGCATATTCTGTGTTCCTGGAGTAACAATGAGCTAAGTCAACTTGGTGTCTTGTTGATCCCAATTTTGCTTCTGTAAATCGTTTTGTAAGGTAAAAAAATACTCTGATAACTTCACTTGATCTACTGTCGAATTCCAATCGCTGTGTGTTTCATCATTATGTCCAAGTCTACTTTCCTATAAGTGGATTTAGCAGACTGTAGTTCTAAGCAAAAAGATAAACACAATTTCGCTGTCAAGTCGACTTGACCCACTATTGTTTTAGACCATCGGGTTATGTATCACTACAATGGATTCAAATTTTATATCGTAGAATGATGCCAACGTTATTTTATGTTATCTATTGTTAAAAAAGGTATAATTATATGTGAATGTATTATCATGATTACGTGCTGTAAGTATTGTAGGAAAATGCGTTCTGGCGGTAATCTTTGAAGCCATCTTTAATTTATTGCATAGCAGAAATAATATTATTTCATTTTTAGATATCATTCTAGATACCGTAGATGTCATTTCCTGACAAATCAATCTGTTTTGTCGGCTCTATGGCCATTGTGATTGAACTACATGACCGATAGTTGATTAATATGTCGCTAGAAAAGTGGTAAATATTTAGCATGGTTAATGGAATGTGAGACGTTAATAAACTTGATCATAATAGTTATGTATCCTTTATATTTGTTTATTCGCCATAGATGATACACGTAAATACAAGTTATGGTCATGAAGTAAATTTTACGATGTAGCAGATTAACTGAGAATAGGCAATATACCTAGATTCAGAAACCATCATCGTGAAATTGAAAATATAAAAAGGACACTTACAAGCCTAGGTGAATACCCGTTGATATAAAAATGCTCCAACAAGAGTGGTTATGTTCTGGGCGAGCATTTCTCAAGAGACCAAGAAAGCAAAAATACACATTCATTGTACAAGTTGCTAAATAATCAGAATAATTTGAATAAAAATGCCAATTATTAATAATTGTTATATATATATTATATAATGTAAATCTCGTATTTTTCGCGTGTTTTAATTTTCGCGATTTTTTTATTTTGGGACTTTTCACGAAGTTTAGAATTTGCGAATTTTCATTTTTCTTTAGTAGCGCTGTTAGAGTAATAATTTTCGAGAGATTCTTGAATTCGCGAATTTATCCTCCTCGCGAAATTAAAACCTCGCGAATATTACCAGATCTACAGTATTGCAAAAAAATATATATGATAAAGATCAATATACGGGGCCAGAAAGATGGTTGAAGCTATTATACATGGGATTAAATTTTTATGTGCTAATTGATTGTCATCTGACAATATAATATCCACAAACGTATTAGTACTCGCCAATTTAAGTACATTGAAATGACGAGGCACTTATAAACATATATACTTATCAGATATTTTGAATAATATGAAAATGGTGATGATCAAGTAAAATGAATTATTGATGGTTACCTTAAAAAAATATGTATATATATACCAGTAAATGGGGTTTAAAGCCACCTTTGTGCACATAGTAGACTAAACTGAGCCTGGAGAACCTTCTGAGGGTGGTGAGATGAATGAGATGACACATCAGACACAGTATTCCTAATTCGAGCCCTGGCGTTTCGAGACTAAGCACGCTACCTCTCGGTCACGGAGGATCCCCACAATATTGAATCTTTACAAGTAAACGGGGAAGAACATTATGTTTCTTTGAAACTTGAATGCAAGAGCGGGGAGCGACCGCGCGATCTCGGACTTTCCAATAACAGGCAGCTGTAACCACTGCATCAGAGCCTTCGCCCTCCTGTATTGATGAAATGATGAGAAGGTTCTGCTGATCAGATTCATGGTGTCCACTAATATGACTTTGCAAGAACAAAATAATATGCATACAGTTAATCCTATAGTATGTGCCAATAACAAAAAATGCGTCATGCTATACCCATCATGTGCTGCCCCACTACATCATGTGTGCTAGACCCACTACCAACGCAATTGTTAAAAACAAATGTTGATATTTTATCACCTGTTATCACACGAATAGTCAATTTATCTCTAACCACTGGAAAATTTCCTTCTTCACAAAAATCAGCAATAATAACTCCATTGCTAAAGAAGGCCTCACTCGATCCGGAATCATTGAAAAATTATCGTCCTGTGTCTAATCTAACATTTGTTTCAAAATTACTTGAGAGAATGGTAGCAAAACAACTACATGATCATCTTTCACAACACCAGCTGTATGAGAAGCATCAGTCAGCATATCGGAAACGCCATAGCACTGAAACGGCATTAACACGTGTTCAAAATGACATTTTGAGTGCTATGGATGACAGTAAGGCGACAGTCTTGGTGCTACTTGATCTCCCTGCAGCTTTTGACACCGTTGACCATAATTTCTTGTTGGAGAGATTGAAGCAGTGTGGTATTTCAGGTACAGCTCAGTCTTGGTTCAAATCTTACCTGGAGGATAGATCTCAAAAGGTTCACCTTCATGGAAGCAGCTCAGCTTCGTCATCATTAAGATTCGGTGTTCCACAAGGGTCTGTGCTGGGTCCAATTTTATTCACGATCTATACCATCCCCCTGGGTGAGATATGTCGTCGTCATGGTGTCCAATATCATCTCTATGCTGATGACACTCAACTGTATGTATCCTTTAAGGTTGGTGATGCAGTAGATCTCTTGGAAGCTCAACGTCGAATCGAGATGTGCATAGCTGAGATAAAAACATGGATGGTGATGTTCATGTTAAAGTTAAATGATGATAAAACAGAATTAGTTATCATAGCACCACCATATTTTCTTCATCACAATAAGGTACCACTGTCTAGTGTGCAAGTAGGAGATAGTGGAATATCAACATCTAAATGTGTCCGTAACATCGGCGTAATGTTTGATCATCATATGGATATGACTACACAGGTCACTAAGATGTGTCAAGCAGCATGGTTACAGCTCAGAAACATTAGATCAGTCAGATCCAGTCTCACAAAAGAGGCGACACTGAGGCTTGTTTGTTCTCTGGTGATGCCTCGCCTTGACTATGGTAACATTTGCCTCCATGGCATTTCCGAAGGCCTATTGGATAAATTGCAGAAAGCGCAGAATGCTGCCGCAAGATTAGTTGTAAAGTGTTTACGCAGTGACCATATCACTCCTCATCTCCGTGATCTACACTGGCTACCAGTCAGATCCAGAATAAAGTACAAGACGACATACCGTGCTCTTCATAACGAAGCGCCAGCCTACATTTCTGAAATGCTGACTCCTTATATTCCACCAAGAACACTAAGATCTACCAATACGTCTCTGTTGACTGTGCCAACAACACACACGAAACACGGAGACAGAGCATTCTCTTGTGCTGCTCCCAGGCTATGGAATGAACTGCCAATATCTATAAAAAACTGTCCCTCCACTTCTACTTTCAAACAATCTGTCAAGACTTATCTTTTTAATCGAGCCTATTGCTGATGCCTTATTGTTGACTGTTTAGAGCGCCTGCGAACGGCCGAAAAGGCTGATGTATGGCGCTATATCAAATGCTTTATATTATTATTATTATTACCCCAACACATATAATACACTAAATTTAATGTGCTAGTTTTTACTACGCGCATGAGATTATTGATGCGAACCATTAATCTCTAAATACCCCAATGGTTCGAAGCTTTGTGAATAAAATAAGTTTAAGCTCATGTTGTGTGATTGTTAATTTTTTGCAATGATAATTGTACTCATCGGTATGAGCGCTTAACCCTTTGACTTCCAGGCCGGGGTGCATGCCAGGATCCAGATATACTGGTTTAGGAGTTCTATTTTTCGTCATTTGAAGCTGGTATTGCTAACGCAATTTCTAGCTTCAAATGACGAAAAATACATAAATGTAGTATATATTTGACGAAAATTTGTGTCATTTTATGGTTACGTTCATTGACGAATGACGACGGAAATTTCCGTCATGTATGGTAGTGAAAAGGTTAACATTTTATCAAACCCTGCAATCATTTCTTCTTGACAATCAACAGTGAATTTGGATAATTCAATTATTGTTTTTTTACATAATACATTATATCATATAGTTATCATTATCATAATATATATAGGCCTAACACATTTGCTGAATGTTTTAAAAAACAGTGAAGAGGAGAGAAACATTTTCTTTAAATTTAGCAATGTATAATTGTGACAAGGAAATTACTAATTAATTGTATTCAACACAAAACGTCATATATCCAAAACTTCGCTGTTTTAAACTCGTGGTCGTAGCCCATTTCGGTCATCCATAACTCAATTGTAACAAATACATGTACATTATGTTTATACTGATCTGCTTATGACATTATAATTATGTGAAATTTATTTTTAATAGCGATGTCGTCATCGGTGCTCAATTTTAATTAACAAAAAGGAAATATAAAATAATTATTTTGAACAGTTGTCTCGTTATGAAATGATGACGTTTAACTCTTCCTTTACCGACTTCCCCCTGATAAAACAACCCCTAGAAACCGACTTCTTTTTTTAAGGGGGATCCATGAAGTAGCCCCTGTGCACAATACAGCTTATACAAATTAAAAATGTAAGAGAACATTGCGTCCATGTCACTGACCATTTTGGTTAGCGTTTTCCAACCCCGCATGTAATGAAATATCGCCATTGCAATTAATGCATGTACACATGTAGAACTCGCATAAATGTGAAACTGGTAAAGGAAGGTAGTTTTCGTATAAGTGCGAAATTGGTAAAGGAAGAGTTAACACATATGTGCAAGAGCATAGAATGAGATGTGTGTGTCACGCGTACGTGTTTCCAATGTTATGATCCAAGGTCTTACACATCGTAATTGTAAACAAAAGACATGCTATATGAGGCCCTGATTGTCTGTTTCCACTTTATTAATCGATTAGTTTTTAGTCCTTGTTTTTTTTTCTATTCGATCGCACCTGTGTTATGTAAACGATGATGGTTGATAATGTATCTTTATGTAACCAGTTATTTATACTCGATCGACCACCTGTTTGAAAAAGCTAAAATGCTACAAATTTTAGACGAATAAATTTACTTCCTTGAAGGAGGGACGTCAAGTATATAATATCATCATGCACTGTTACCACTACATGCAATATAAGAAAATAAAACAGGAACGTGACTGATAAAGAATATGTTTAAAACGTTTCAGATTTGAAGCTTAGGATAAACCTACTCACATCTTCACACATTCTTAGAAAGGCCGAAATATTTTTTCGGGAGGTGTTTTAAAAATGCTCTCACATGATAAATAACCGATAGAATTCTACAAAATCAGGTGAGGTGATTCATAAATGGTCCGAAAGGCCCCAGATCACGAGAGCGAGCTATTTTTGCCAACGCGAGGGACCACAACAAAATCAAACTATTTTTTACAGTGCTAGGACAGAAATTTTGTAGTCCAGCATGTCTCTAACAGCTGTCTGATGGGCGCTCTTGTTTTCTGTTCAACTCATTGCTCTGGTCAAAGTTCAGGCACATACTTACATATAGACCGCAGGCCACCCGTAACCCCCTCTCCCGACCTGGGGAATTTTTATGATTTTTTTATGAACATGGACCTATTGAAATCCGTTTGATGGGGCCAAATATGTTAAAATAAGCAAATTAGGCAGCCATTACTGGAAATCCAGTTTCAAGCAATATCTCAGAAACTAATCAAGTTAGAAACCTAAAAATAGTGTCCATCAAACGCTTGTCATGGTCAACGAATTCAATAAAATATATCTATTTACGATCAATATAATAAATTAGCATAAAATATGCAAAGTAGGCAGCCATTACGCAAATTTTAGTCTCAAGCGATATCTCAGAAACTAATCAAGTTAGAATCTGGAAAAAATGACCTATGGTTTTTATGGACAGAGATTGCAATAAAATATATATTATCAAGACCATGAAAATATATTAGAATAAAATATGCAAATTAGCTAATAATAAGTATTGTAGAAAATAAGGTTTCAAGGAATATCTGAAAGACCAATCAACTTGTAGTAAAAAATCAAATGTCTACACTCCCGTTTTTGTGATCAACCCTTTCATCAGAAAACATTTTAAGTGTTCTGAAATATCCACAGTACAGCTAAAATGTAACATTTCAACTGGTAATTGTGTACACATATGTAGTTAAGGCGTTGTGAAATAGATTATTGTATAAAAAGACAATTTTTATTGTGATTTTCTTACTTTGAATTTTTCATGGCTACAAGCATGGTACATTAGCATATATGATTGCCTGATAACACATACATAAAGTGGCCAATAAAATAAGCATTTGTTTAAAGCATTTTTATTTATTTCATTTTGGTGCCAATTCAGAAGTCTATGCTTCTTAATCCTTTGGACCCGATGTACCGATATATCGCTGACGATCCTGATCTCAATATACCCTTTACCATCCAAGAAATTACAAAAGCCATCAAAAAATTAAAAAGTCACAAATCTTCGGGAATTGATCAAATTATCAACGAATTTTTTAAACATTCGCCAGATAAATTAATACCAGTATATGCAAAATTGTTTAACATTATTCTTTATACAGGCATAGTACCAGACGATTGGGCTATTAGTATTATAAGACCCATCTACAAAAATAAAGGAGATGATACTGATCCAAATAATTATAGAGGTATTTCTTTGCTCAGTTGCTTCGGTAAGCTGGGCGGGGGCCCTAGGGTAGTGGTTAGCACCGCTGCCTTTCACGCCAGAGTCCGGGGTTCGGTTCCCGGTCTCGGCGGTTTGAAAGAAACAAAATTGTTTCTTCCCCATCCACGTGTGAAAGTTAGTATTGTGGGGAGCCTCCGTGACCGCGAGGTAGCGTGCTCGGCCTCAGACCGCCAGGGCTCGAATTTCAAATCCTGTGTCTGGAGGACAGTGTCATCTCAATCATCTCACCATCCTCAGGAGGTTCTCCTGGCCCAGTTTAGCCTATATGTGCACAAAGGTGGCCTAAAGCCCGATTCATTTCATTTCATTTTTGCTTCGGTAAGCTGTTCACAAGCTGTCTGAATGAAAGATTATCAAACTTCGTTAAAGCTCATGACACCGTCGGTCCAGAACAGGCTGGTTTCAAATCCGACAATTCCACCATAGACCACATTTTTGTTTTGAAAACTTTGGCCGATATTTACCTCAACAAACGTAAACGATTATACTGTTGTTTTGTAGACTACCAAAAGGCATTTGATACCATAAATAGAACCAAATTATGGTCCAAGTTGTTATCCTCTGGGATATCAGGGCGGATTCTAAAAGTAATTAAAAACCTCTACAGTCAGGCAAAATCATGTGTTAATGTAAATGGAAAAAACTCTGAATATTTCTCATGTAATGTTGGAGTTCGACAAGGGGAAAATTTATCTCCGTTGCTTTTTTCTCTCTACTTAGCTGATCTTAACGAATTTATATCATAATTATATATTATTGTCATGGTCAACGAATTCAATAAAATATATCTATTTACGATCAATATAATAAATTAGCATAAAATATGCAAAGTAGGCAGCCATTACGCAAATTTTAGTCTCAAGCGATATCTCAGAAACTAATCAAGTTAGAATCTTGAAAAAATGTCCTATGTTTTTTATGGACAGAGATTGCAATAAAATATATATTATCAAGACCATGAAAATATATTAGAATAAAATATGCACATTAGCTAATATTAAGTATTGTAGAAAATGAGATTTCAAGGAATATCTGAAAGACCAATCAACTTGTAGTAAAAAATCAAATGTCTACACTCCCGTTTTTGTGATCAACCCTTTCATCAGAAAACATTTTAAGTGTTCTGAAATATCCACAGTACAGCTAAAATGTAACATTTCAACTGGTAATTGTGTACACATATGTAGTTAAGGCGTTGTGAAATAGATTATTGTATAAAAAGACAATTTTTATTGTGATTTTCTTACTTTGGATTTTTCATGGCTACCAGCATGGTACATTAGCATATATGATTGCCTGATAACACATACATAAAGTGGCCAATAAAATAAGCATTTGTTTATAGCATTTTTATTTATTTCATTTTGGTGCCAATTCAGAAGTCTATGCTTCTTAACCCTTTGGACCCGATGTACCGATATATCGCTGACGATCCTGATCTCAATAAACCCTTTACCATCCAAGAAATTACAAAAGCCATCAAAAAATTAAAAAGTCACAAATCTTCGGGAATTGATCAAATTATCAACGAATTTTTTAAACATTCGCCAGATAAATTAATACCAGTATATGCAAAATTATTTAACATTATTCTTTCTACAGGCATAGTACCAGACGATTGGGCTATTAGTATTATAAGACTCATCTACAAAAATAAAGGAGATGATACTGATCCAAATAATTATAGAGGTATTTCTCTACTCAGTTGCTTCGGTAAGCTGTTCACAAGCTGTCTGAATGAAAAATTATCAAACTTCGTTAAGGCTCATGACACCGTTGGTCCAGAACAGGCTGGTTTCAAATCCGACAATTCCACCATAGACCACATTTTTGTTTTGAAAACTTTGGCCGATATTTACCTCAACAAACGTAAACGATTATACTGTTGTTTTGTAGACTACCAAAAGGCATTTGATACCATAAATAGAACCAAATTATGGTCCAAGTTGTTATCCTCTGGGATATCAGGGCGGATTCTAAAAGTAATTAAAAACCTCTACAGTCAGGCAAAATCATGTGTTAATGTAAATGGAAAAAACTCTGAATATTTCTCATGTATTGTTGGAGTTCGACAAGGAGAAAATTTATCTCCGTTGCTTTTTTCTCTCTACTTAGCTGATCTTAACGAATTTATATCATAATTATATATTATTGTCATGGTCAACGAATTCAATAAAATATATCTATTTACGATCAATATAATAAATTAGCATAAAATATGCAAAGTAGGCAGCCATTACGCAAATTTTAGTCTCAAGCGATATCTCAGAAACTAATCAAGTTAGAATCTTGAAAAAATGTCCTATGTTTTTTATGGACAGAGATTGCAATAAAATATATATTATCAAGACCATGAAAATATATTAGAATAAAATATGCACATTAGCTAATATTAAGTATTGTAGAAAATGAGATTTCAAGGAATATCTGAAAGACCAATCAACTTGTAGTAAAAAATCAAATGTCTACACTCCCGTTTTTGTGATCAACCCTTTCATCAGAAAACATTTTAAGTGTTCTGAAATATCCACAGTACAGCTAAAATGTAACATTTCAACTGGTAATTGTGTACACATATGTAGTTAAGGCGTTGTGAAATAGATTATTGTATAAAAAGACAATTTTTATTGTGATTTTCTTACTTTGGATTTTTCATGGCTACCAGCATGGTACATTAGCATATATGATTGCCTGATAACACATACATAAAGTGGCCAATAAAATAAGCATTTGTTTATAGCATTTTTATTTATTTCATTTTGGTGCCAATTCAGAAGTCTATGCTTCTTAACCCTTTGGACCCGATGTACCGATATATCGCTGACGATCCTGATCTCAATAAACCCTTTACCATCCAAGAAATTACAAAAGCCATCAAAAAATTAAAAAGTCACAAATCTTCGGGAATTGATCAAATTATCAACGAATTTTTTAAACATTCGCCAGATAAATTAATACCAGTATATGCAAAATTATTTAACATTATTCTTTCTACAGGCATAGTACCAGACGATTGGGCTATTAGTATTATAAGACCCATCTACAAAAATAAAGGAGATGATACTGATCCAAATAATTATAGAGGTATTTCTCTGCTCAGTTGCTTCGGTAAGCTGTTCACAAGCTGTCTGAATGAAAAATTATCAAACTTCGTTAAAGCTCATGACACCGTTGGTCCAGAACAGGCTGGTTTCAAATCCGACAATTCCACCATAGACCACATTTTTGTTTTGAAAACTTTGGCCGATATTTACCTCAACAAACGTAAACGATTATACTGTTGTTTTGTAGACTACCAAAAGGCATTTGATACCATAAATAGAACCAAATTATGGTCCAAGTTGTTATCCTCTGGGATATCAGGGCGGATTCTAAAAGTAATTAAAAACCTCTACAGTCAGGCAAAATCATGTGTTAATGTAAATGGAAAAAACTCTGAATATTTCTCATGTAATGTTGGAGTTCGACAAGGAGAAAATTTATCTCCGTTGCTTTTTTCCCTCTACTTAGCTGATCTTAACGAATTTATATCACGATCTTGTAAAGGTCTAGAAAAAACCCAGGAGATGGACCAGCTAGTCCATGATCCAACAGAAGATCTAGTATCGTACTTAAAGTTATATATTTTGATGTACGCGGATGATACTGTATTATTGGCTGAATCCCCTGAAGACCTGCAAAAATATTTGGATACTCTAAATGAATATTGTAACAATTTTGATTTTAAAATTAACACCAGTAAAACCAAAATATTCATTTTTTCGCGAGGCAAATTAAAAAATATACCTTCGTTTAATTTTGCGGACATGAAACTTGATGTAGTCAATGATTACAATTACCTGGGTGTCACGTTTTATTTTAATGCAAAATTTAATGTTGCAAAACAAAGTCTTTATCAAAAGGGATGTAGGGCAATGTTCGCTCTACTGAAACGGATTAAATCTCTATCTCTACCTCCAGATATTGCATTAAAGTTATTTGACACTCTGGTAAAACCTGTTGTATTATATGGAGCTGAAGTGTGGGGGTGTGAAAATTGCGACATTGTAAATAAAGTGAAATTAAGGTTCTGTAAATATATTTTACATGCTCATAAATCTACTTGCTCTAATATGGTTTATGGAGAGTTGGGTGAAACGCCGCTTCATATAGATATTAAATGTAAAATGATCCTCTACTGGGCGAGACTGATTAACAGTAAAGAAAATAAACTGTCGAAATTGATTTACTCTTTAATATATAAACTTTATGAGAAGGATTTGTTTCATTCTAGTTGGATTACCTCGGTGAAAAACATACTAGATAGTGCTGGATTCTCTGGGATTTGGACGAATCAATCTTTACCTAAATCACCGGATCATTTTAATACAATTCTCAAGTTAAGGCTGCACGACCAATTCATACAAAATTGGAATGAAGGCATAACAAAAGGTGGTAAATGTACTGTATACCGTATAATTAAAAATACTTTTGGTTTCGAGAAATATCTGACTGAACTACCTGTAAATAATAGAATTCTTATGACAAAATTTCGGTGCCGCAATCACCGTCTACCAATCGAAGCTGGTTGTCGGGCTCAAATTCAGCGCGACCTACGGTTATGCCTCCATTGCAATGACATCGGCGATGAGTACCACTATCTGTTATGCTGTCCGTTATTCAGAGAAGAGCGTAAAAAATATATAAATGTCAAATTCTGGAAAAGACCTTCCACTATTCAACTGGAACAATTATTCAAACAAAACGATTATAATAATGTACTGCAGTTAAGTTTATTCGTGAAAGTGATTATCGCAAAGTTTTAAAGTGTTCTTAACAATGAATAATACCATCTAATCCACTGATTCTTGTATAAATCATTACAATTGTAAATAGAATTATAATATGCACTGTATTGTATTATATGGCGCCAGCGCTTTCCTGGCTCTTCTGTCATGTTCCGCACACAGGAACCATCAGCAATAAATACTTGTTACTTGTTACTTGTTACTTGGTAATTTTGTAACGTCATATATATACCGAAGTACTGATATATCGGTATGACATTAACCATTTCAGGTCTAAACATTTTGTAATGAACCAAGTTAAGAAGCACAATAGAACACGAAATATAAATAAAATTGTGACGACATAGTTTACTGTATCAAAAAGCCACAGCATTATAATAATAATAATAATAATGGAGTAATTACTTTGTGAATTCCGTCAGGATAATTGTGTAGAGCCTTTGAAAGGTAAAATATGGTCAATAAAAATACCACCAATAGGGTTTACTGCTCCGGGAGGCTCGGTAGGAGAGGCAGTTATCCCTAGGAAGCTGGACCAAAGGGTTGATTATAGTTCAAATAATATGGAAAAGTTAATTTAGAACATAATGTTGAGGAAAGGTTGCTCATATACCCTTCTAAGCCAGTTACGAAGAGTCAAAATATGAATATTAGGAATATCAATATTAATATTAGGGATATCGGGAATTGAAAATAAACACATCGCCCGATCATAACGTGCACTTTCTTAGTGCCAAAAACTATGGCGTTCGTTTTTTTTCAGGAACATATGTTTGCATAATTATTAGAAAGGTTACATACACTATGTACACTAGCCGGTAGTAACAAGTTATTTGGAATATTTATAAAAGACAAAAAATGTTTCGACATATTTACCAGCACTTCCACCTGCTAATAATTAAATCAGAGAAATATATCGAGACATGCTTTGAGTTTGAGTCACATATATACCATTTTGAATTTCAAACTGGCCGCCATTTTTTATCGTTTTTTGTTCATTATATCAAGACATTTGTGGATGAAAAAAATTACTAATTGTAAAATAGAAATATGACGAATAGTCCGCATGACTTTTTGAGCATTTGCCCATAACATAACATAACATAACATTTATTTGCCATATAAACACAGTAATAATAAGAAGCATATATGATTAATTTAGCAGGAGACCATCATTAAGACTTTTAAAGTCGCTCACATGATAGCCACCTAAAATATTGTAGTGAAAATGAAAATAAATAATTATTATCAGTGCGGCAGTAGAAATGAAACAAACAAACAAACAAACAAAAAAAGACACAATAATTTAACATACCAGTAACATTTAAACACTGTTAAATGTAGAAAAAATTGATGTGTGAATACAAAATAAACAGAAAAAGACTAGCTGTAAAGATATTTCCAAGTGTGAAATAAATGAGTGAAGGTGAGAAAAATTAGGTATTAATTTTTTGACATACATAACAATTTTGAATAATGCAGGTGGAATCATACTTGGCAAGATAATATTTTTTAATATATTGACAAAAACCAGCAAAAAGAATGTGTATATATTTTATCAAAAATGATACTAGGAGAAAGATTAAAGGTATTAACAATACTGAAACGTAAACACTTTTTTCTGAATTCGTGTTTTATTTTAGGTGTTCGAATATTATGACGATGGCGAGTGTTATGTGTGTGAACTTTAAAACCAGTAGCAGATACAAAGTGATAAAAATAAACAGGTAATGAGCGATGTGATAATTTAAAAAGAAATTTTAGATGATTTTGTTCCAGAATATCTTTCAATTTCAGTACATTATATTTCATAAACATGGGATCGGTATGGGCCAAATAAGGACTCTTATTAATTATTCGTAGGGCTTTCTTTTGAAGTTTATATAATCGCTTTGAATCATATCCCCAGGCCAGTATACAATAATTTAAATGAGGTAAAATTAACGAGTTGTATATAGTAAGTAAAATCTGATCTGGTATGATGAACTTCAATTTATTTAGCACACCTATTATTTTGCTTATTTTATTTGATATTTTATCAATATGTTTTTTCCAACTCAAATGTTTAGTAATTGTAAGTCCCAGAAAATTAAATTCATCAACACAACAAATTTTCTCGTTATCAAATAAGAGCTCTGGAATAACTGTTTTCCTAGGTGGTTTATAGAAAACGATAAATTTAGACTTTTTACAATTTAAAGAAAGTTTATTAGATTTTAGCCATAAATTAATTATCTGAAGTTCTGAGTTTATTTTGCGCTTCTGTTCGTTTTTCGGAAAATTATCTAAATCGGCTATGAACGTTGTATCATCAGCATAGATAATTGTTTTTAAATACTTAGTGATATCAGCAATATCATTGATATACAATAAAAACAGCAAAGGTCCTAAAATTGAACCTTGTGGTACACCAGTTTTAATATTAGACAGATTCGACTTAACACCACCTAATTCAGTATATTGACGTCTGTTTGTGAGGTAATTACGAAATAAAAAAAGAGCTTTGTCTTTAATACCGTAATATTTCAATTTATATAATAGAATTTCGTGATCTAAAGTATCAAACGCTTTAGAAAAATCCAGAAATATTGCTAACGGAGTTTTACCTTTATCCATTGAAATCATCAGTCTGTCGATTAATTCTAAAGCAGCTGATTGAGTGGAATGATTTTTGCGAAAATCATATTGGCTATCAGTCAAGATATTATTTAGAGATAAATAGTTGGTTAGTTGGTTAAAAATAATTTTTTCAAAGATTTTTGAAATACTTTTTAAATTGTCCGGAAAAATTCCGGTAGTAAATATTTGATTAATAATGACAGTCAATGGCATTGATAATTCTTCAATAATATATTTTATTAGTTTACTGCTAATTCCATCTGATCCACAACTGTTTTTAGAATTAAGACATTTAATAACTTCACATATCTCATTTTCAGTAACTAATTGAAATGAAAAAGTAGATGTGGCAGGGTTTCGAAGAAAATGAGTAAAATAAGTGTTTGAATTATCTGAGGTGCTTTTATTGATTTTGTGCATAATATTTGATCCAATGTTAGTAAAATAATCATTAAGATAATTAATAATATTTTGTTTGTTATTTGTAACTGTGCCATTAATGTTTATTCTATTCAATGTAAGTTGTGACTTATGTTTCCTATTTACAACATCGCTGATGGCTGACCAGGTTTGCTTTACATCATATTTATACTTTTGAAAAAGATTAGCATAATAAGATTTTTTTGCCAAATATATATTCCTTCGTAAAATGTAATTATAAGTCCCAAGATTTAGTTTTAATGTAATGTACTCTGTGCTGTCACTTGAATAATTCTTCAAATCTCTATACATTTTATCTCGAAAATTAATAGAATTAATCAAGCCTTTGGTAATCCACTGAGATTTTTTATGCTTAGATTTATTGAATTTAACTTCTTTTAACGGAAGATGTTTCTGCTTAGCGTGGTTAAGGATCCCATCTAGGATATTATAATTATAGTTGGGATCAGTAAAGCTGTCATATGTTATTATATCTTTTAAATGTGAATTTCTGATCTCTTCCTTAAATTTTCCTAGAGACATTGCTGAAGAGTCGGTCAACCTAATATATTTCTGAGTAGTATCTTCAGTTTTAACACTCAACTTGAAGGCAATAAAATAGGGAAAATGATCTGATAATGCACTGGTAAGGATACATGCACTACTAGAATTTGTTTTGTCAGAAAGTTTGACGAAAAAATTGTCAATAAGGGAGCCTTTGGATTTGGAAAGTCTAGTAGGTCAAGTCACTTTTGGGTAAAAACTGAAAGATGTCATTAAGTCAAAAAATTCACAGAAAATGGATTTTCGATTAACTTGTAACAAATCTATATTAAAGTCTCCCGCTAAAATTACTTCCGCGTTACGTTTCTCGAAAGCAGATAGAATGGGTGTTAATTCTCTGATAAATCTTTGATAATTAATATTAATATCGCGTGGAGGTCTATAAATGTTTCCTATAACAACTGATTTATGAAAATTATTTTTTAACTCGATGAATAGACCTTCCCAAACATCTGAACTGTCATACATCGGTAGAATAGTAAAATTTAAATGTTTTTTAACATAAATAGCCAGCCCTGCATGAGAGCTACATTCAGTACCTTGCGTAACTAAGTTAAACCCTTCTAATAATAAATCAGTAGTATCGTAATGATCAGATAACCACGTTTGTTGAATACATATGATACTAAAGTTACAACCTTGACTCTGTAAATGTTTTAACAAAATAGTCAATTCATTATACTTTGCTCTCAACGATTGTATATTAACACTTAAAACAAAAAATTTACCAACATTATTACAGTGATGCTGAATAAATTCTTCTTGGTCATAATAAGGAGAGTGAATAATTAAAGGAAATTGGTTATTGTTCAAGTCATCATTACTTGTCCCAGGTGCATCAACGTCTAAAATATGATTCCAATCCAGTGTAGAATTATTTTAACTCTTTCACCGTCAAAGTATATAATTAAAACTGTATTGTGGTGGCAACATTTCAAGTGTGAGATAACTACTTACATTTGTCAAATTGAATGCCAAGTTTTTACAATCATTATTCATATCTGTTGAATGTTATACTTGCAAAATTTTTTATTCATATAAATAAGATATTCAATACAATTATTGTCGTAATTTAAACTAATTATCAAATAGCAATGACACGAAACAACTTTTTGTGTTGTGAGTAATATTTTAATGACTATTTCCTTTACCATGTTTACATTTTAGCTGCTTGGCAAGATATCGTGTATGGCTTATTAATGTCTAGATTTATTCTTGAGTACCTTCATCCTCTATCTGCTGATGGGTGTGTGTAGTCATACAATGTTTATTAGTTTCACATTTACACATGGAGTTGGTGCGTCTGGAACAGAAACTCAACCTGCAGTTGCATTTGAGTAACTCTATGAGTGCCTCGGGTGCAACTGGATCCACTGATAAAATCGACCGATATCGATCATCCTGTCTGACCCAACCTACAGTATCTCACAGGAACGGATGGGTGCAAAACCTTGTCATACGCCCACATGTATGCTTAGAGATGTGATATGTAGATATGCGACAGTTTTAGAGCTGATAACCACACACAGAAATCGTTCATAACCTGAAATGACATCACCACCAAGTTCAGTCAAAGATGTAAGTACAGAAGGTAAACACTTTCTTGTATGTTCTAAAACTTCCCAGTATGTATGATAGCTTGTACGACAGCCATGCCATCTATAATTATGAATTTGCTCATTAGTGCTCTCGAACCTTATTGTTTTTTTCACAATTTGAACTGTTCGTTCAGCCGCACCACTTGATGCTGGATGGTACGGTGGTACTAACGTATGTTTTATTCCGTTTTGTTTCAAAAACAGCTGAAATTCTGACGAAGAAAAATGTGGGCCATTATCAGAGACCAGCTCTTCTGCTAAACCATAGGCCGAGACATTTTCCTGAGTACTTCAATGGTTTTTTCTGCTGTAGTTGAGCGCATATGTTCAACTTCAATCCACTTTGAGTGGCTGTCAATAACGACAAAAAAAATTTCACAATCTTTTTGTGCAAAATCTACATGTATTCTTTGCCATACACGAGTAGCCCATTCCAATGGATGTAATGGTGCTACAGGTGGGGAGTTTTTCATGGTTTGACAGATATCACATGATTGCACCAATGATTCAACTGTCCAAACCTGGCCACCACAAATAACTTCTAGCTAGTGATTTCATTCTGCATATTCCATGGTGTTGCTCATGTAGTTCATTTAGTAATTGCACCTGGTAGCCCTCTGGTATCACTACCCTTAAACCCCATAAAACACATCCCTGCTCTACAGACAACTCAGTTTTACGTTGGAAATATGGTTTTAAACTGTCCTCTTTAATAAAATTTGGCCACCCATTCATACTGAAATCAAGCACTTTAGACAATATAATGTCTTTACGTGTAGACTCTGCTATGTCTCTTGCAGATACAGGCAATTGATTTGCATAAGTAAAATAGATATGTTTGGCTCTTCAGTTTCACTGTCAGTTTTTATAGGTAATCGGGACAATGCATTACCATGATCATCAGAACGCCGGTATTCTATGTCATACTGATAAGCTTGTAAAATCAATGCCCATCGCTGCATTCTGGCAGCCGCTAATATAGGTATACCTGATTGTAGTCCAAATATTGTGACTAATGGCTTATAATCCGTCATAAGAGTGAATTTCCTACCATATAAATTATTGTGAAATCTTTTGACACCAAAAATAATACCGAGTGTCTCTTTTTTAACTTGTGCATAAGCTTTTTCACTTGACGATAATGTTCTGAATGCGAAAGCAATCGGTCTTTCCTCTCCATTAGGCATAACATGAGAAATTACGGCACCAAGTCCATATGCTGAGGCATCACATGCCAGTCTTAAAGGCTTTTTAGTATCATAATGAACCAAGAGATCTTTATTTGTCAACAACAATGTTTTACTCCTACAAAAAGCTTCTTCACATTCTGCTGTCCACTTTCATGAATGATCAGCCCGTAACAGTTCATGAAGTGGGTGTAACAGGGTTGAGAGATTTTGTAAAAATCGATTGTAATAGTTCAATAACCCGAGATAGGATTTTAACTCAGAAACATTGCTAGGTTGTGGTGCCTCTATTATTGCAGTCATTTTTTCATCAGTGGGGTGAATGCCTTCGCCATCAATGATATGACCCAGATAGTCAACACTGGGTCTATTAAACTTACACTTTGAACGTTTAACTCTCATATTTCTCGATTCAAGCCTATCAAGGACCTGGTCCAAAGGGCTGTCATGCTCCACATGTGTTGAAGCTCCAATTAATATATCATCAAAGTATCTGGCGACACCATCTAAACCATTCAATGCTTGATCAATGGCGGATTGAAAAATAGGCGGTGCACTTGAGACGCCATATGGCAGTCGCTGATACTGGCAAAGCCCTTTTTGTGTGTTTATGGTTAAATATTGCCACGAAATTTCATCCAACTGTAGTTGTTGATAAGCTTGTGTCAAATCTAATTTTGTAAAATATTTCTTGCCGGAAAGTGAAGCGAATATATCTTCTACATTTGGAAGTGGATATGTCTGTTCCTCAATAAATCTATTTACTGTGACCTTGTTATCACCACGAATCCTGACACCGCCATCAGATTTAGGCACAACAACTATAGGTGTTGCCCATTCGCTATAGTCAACTTTCTTTAAGATACCACTTTCCACCAAGTTGTCAAGTTGCTTATTACCTTGCTCACGTAGAGCATATGGTACTACTCTGGGCTTGGGAAAACTTGACACGCCACCTTCACGAAGATTTATGTGAGCTTTGATATCTGTCATTGACCCGATATCTGGATTAAACACAGCTGTTTTTTTTTTACAAAATATCACCAACTGATGTACTTTGTTTTATAGTGAATATGTCAGACAATACAATGTCTTTACGTGTAGACTCTGCTATGTCTCTTGCAGATACAGGCAAATGATTTGCATAAGTAAAATAGATATGTTTGGCTCTTCAGTTTCACTGTCAGTTTTTATAGGTAATCGGGACAATGCATTACCATGATCATCAGAACGCCGGTATTCTATGTCATACTGATAAGCTTGTAAAATCAATGCCCATCGCTGCATTCTGGCAGCCGCTAATATAGGTATACCTGATTGTAGTCCAAATATTGTGACTAATGGCTTATAATCCGTCATAAGAGTGAATTTCCTACCATATAAATTATTGTGAAATCTTTTGACACCAAAAATAATACCGAGTGTCTCTTTTTTAACTTGTGCATAAGCTTTTTCACTTGACGATAATGTTCTGAATGCGAAAGCAATCGGTCTTTCCTCTCCATTAGGCATAACATGAGAAATTACGGCACCAAGTCCATATGCTGAGGCATCACATGCCAGTCTTAAAGGCTTTTTAGTATCATAATGAACCAAGAGATCTTTATTTGTCAACAACAATGTTTTACTCTTACAAAAAGCTTCTTCACATTCTGCTGTCCACTTTCATGAATGATCAGCCCGTAACAGTTCATGAAGTGGGTGTAACAGGTTTGAGAGATTTTGTAAAAATCGATTGTAATAGTTCAATAACCCGAGATAGGATTTTAACTCAGAAACATTGCTAGGTTGTGGTGCCTCTATTATTGCAGTCATTTTTTCATCAGTGGGGTGAATGCCTTCGCCATCAATGATATGACCCAGATAGTCAACACTGGGTCTATTAAACTTACACTTTGAACGTTTAGCTCTCATATTTTTCGATTCAAGCCTATCAAGGACCTGGTCCAAAGGGCTGTCATGCTCCACATGTGTTGAAGCTCCAATTAATATATCATCAAAGTATCTGGCGACACCATCTAAACCATTCAATGCTTGATCAATGGCGGATTGAAAAATAGGCGGTGCACTTGAGACGCCATATGGCAGTCGCTGATACTGGCAAAGCCCTTTTTGTGTGTTTATGGTTAAATATTGCCACGAAATTTCATCCAGCTGTAGTTGTTGATAAGCTTGTGTCAAATCTAATTTTGTAAAATATTTCTTGCCGGAAAGTGAAGCGAATATATCTTCTACATTTGGAAGTGGATATGTCTGTTCCTCAATAAATCTATTTACTGTGACCTTGTTATCACCACGAATCCTGACACCGCCATCAGATTTAGGCACAACAACTATAGGTGTTGCCCATTCGCTATAGTCAACTTTCTTTAAGATACCACTTTCCACCAAGTTGTCAAGTTGCTTATTACCTTGCTCACGTAGAGCATATGGTACTACTCTGGGCTTGTGAAAACTTGACACGCCACCTTCACGAAGATTTATGTGAGCTTTGATATCTGTCATTGACCCGATATCTGGATTAAACACAGCTGGGGTTTTTTACAAAATATCACCAACTGATGTACTTTGTTTTATAGTGAATATGTCAGACCAATTTAATTTCAGTTTCTTCAACCAGTTTCTACCCATCAATGTTGGTCTATCGCCTTTAACTACAATCTCTCTTGTGAGACTTTCGGAGATTTAACAGTAAACATTCCTACACATTCTTCAACTGGGATCTCAGACTGAGGTTGCTCTTCCTCAACATAGCGCGTTGACACAGAAGACTTCGCAGTAGGCCTACTCTTTTGAATGCATCGTCTCGAAATATGTCCAACTTTGGAGCAATTATAACATTTTTCACTTTTAAATTTGCAGCTGTCAGCTGAATGACCACCACCACAGCGCCAGCATTCATACTCTCTTTCTCTCTCCTCGTTCGGCTTCTTAGACCATTTTTTCCTAAATCCAGTGTCTTTTTGATATAATTGATAAGCAGAAAGTTCATTCACTGATACTTCCTCAGATTTACCTTTAGTTTTATCAGCAAAATCTTCAGTATTGCGTGAGGCCATTTATAATGTTAAAGCAAGTTCTAGAGCACTATTGAAGTCCTAAACTTTTTCAGATAACAGGCGTTTTTGTGAAGCCTCACTGCTGAGACCACAGACGAAACGGTCTCGGAGAGCGTCATCCAAAAACGGGCCAAATTTACAAATCATTGACAGTTGCCTTATTGCAACTGCATATTGAGAAATAGTCTCACCCATTTGCTGCGATCGTCTGTTAAATCTGTAGCGCTCGGCAATAATAGAGGGTTCTGGTTTATAGTGGTCTTCGAGTGATTTTGTTAATTCATCAAAACTCTTAGCAGTGGGTTCGGGCGGGGGCCCTAGGGTAGTGGTTAGCACCGCTGCCTTTCACGCCAGAGTTCGGGGTTCGGTTCCCGGTCTCGGCGGTTTGAAAAAAACAAAAATGTTTCTTCCCATCCACGTGTGAAAGTCAGTATTGTGGGGAGCCTCCGTGACCGAGAGGTGACGTGCTCGGCCTCAGACCGCCAGGGCTCGAATTTCGAATCCTGTGTCTGGAGGACAGTGTCATCTCAATCATCTCACCATCCTCAGGAGGTTCTCCTGGCCCAGGTTAGCCTATATGTGCACAAAGGTGGCCTAAAACCCGATTCATTTAATTTAGCAGTGGGTTTATCTGGCGTTACCAGATTTTTCAACAATTTATATGTTTTTGAACCAACTAATTTTTTTTCTCCTCATATTTTACATCGTTTGCCAGCATCCAGCATTCCAGACGCTCTGTGTATGACTCGAAATCTTCTTTCACATCATCAAACTCACCAATCGTGCCGACTTTTGTGGACATTTTGTAGTCTATAGAGTTACGATATACCCTCTATAACTCAAGAAAACCATCTGTCGTTGCCAAATGTAATATATCTGGGGTAGTTTAATGATTGAAAACAAGACAGTGATCACATTTCGCGGACATTAACAAAACTGAACATCTGGATAGTTTATCACTAAAACACGGAATAAGAATAATCACTACTGAGGAATCACCAGGTGGCTCTTTCGCATCAGTCCGCGTTTCCCCATATTCAGTATACTTAACTCTGTTTCTTTGCGAGCTACTTGCTTTGTGATGAAATTAATAAATGGCTTCGCGTCATCACAAAATAGACTGTATGGCTTGAGGAATGCCTTCAGAGCTTGAACATTGTTTTCTAGGCGTGTGGTATGAATAGATGACAAATGATGATGCTGAGAAATATGTACATCATGTGTCGTACAGACCATTTCTTCATTTGCAAGTCTTCTCAGATGAGGTGCCGCCAGTCAGAGCTTGAGTAGAGTGGATGGCTTATTTGTGATGAGCTATAATCCTCCCTCTCCCTTGAGAGTTTTATTGACATGCTCCTGGGCCTGATCTGTCGCAATGCTGGTGAATGGAATGGGGCTCTTTGTCACAGAAAATGTGCCAGATTCAAGTATTTTCCATATGCTTATAAGGATTGGTCTCACATGCTGAAAAAGCTCTTGCAGTAAATACCAAAATATTTTGTACATAATCAATTTCTCATCCAGAAATTATTCACAAAAAAGATTACAACGGAATGAATATAAATGACTTTGTTGGATATTGGACGATATAGTGCTGTTTTTGATGCCAAAAGAACATCTGATCCCTGGAGAGATTGGTCATAAATTATGCACTTAATACAGTGGTTAACAAACATGTCAAAATTAAAGGAATTAGTATCAAAGAAAGGTCCAATCCAGGGATGACCAACGAAATTTTAGCCCTCATATATAAACGTAATTATACTCACCGCATGACTGTTTGACTTAGCTCTTCTAACAAAATGAATGAATATAAAAAGCTCAGAAATTTGGTCATCTCAACAATTAGAAATTCGAAACGACCCCATTATAAGAAAACAATTACAGCCAATAAACCCTGTGACGTTTGCAAAGCAGTAAACTAATCCCTGGGAAAAAATCCATAACATCAGATATCTGTTTATATATTTTATGTAAATGCTTGTCATAAAACAGGGCACATATGCAAAATAGCCAATGGTAATAATGTATAAATATGTATAAATATTTAATATTAATTAATTGAGTGAGTGAGTGAGTGAGTGAGTGAGTGAGTGAGTGAGTGAGTGGGTGGGTGAGTGAGTGAGTGAGTGAGTGAGTGAGTGAGTGAGTGAGTGAGTGAGTGAGTGAGTGAGTGAGTGCGTGCGTGCGTGCGTGAGTGAGTGAGTGAGTGAGTGAGTGAGTGAGTGAGTGAGTGAGTGAGTGAGTGAGTGAGTGAGTGAGTGAGTGAGTGAGTGAGTGAGTGAGTGAGTGAGTGAGTGAGTGAGTGAGTGAGTGAGTGAGTGAGTGAGTGCGTGCGTGCGTGCGTGCGTGCGTGCGTGCGTGCGTGCGTGCGTGCGTGCGTGCGTGCGTGAGTGAGTGAGTGAGTGAGTGAGTGAGTGAGTGAGTGAGTGAGTGAGTGAGTGAGTGAGTGAGTGAGTGAGTGAGTGAGTGAGTGAGTGAGTGAGTGAGTGAGTGAGTGAGTGAGTGAGTGAGTGAGTGAGTGAGTGAGTGAGTGAGTGAGTGAGTGAGTGAGTGAGTGAGTGAGTGAGTGAGTGAGTGAGTGAGTGAGTGAGTGAGTGAGTGAGTGAGTGAGTGCATGCGTCGAAAAGTTTTAGAGCTGTTGTGGGTCTAATTGATAAATCTAGATTCCGTAGAAGTCCCTTCTTAATCATATACAGTGTTCAGCTGGCTTTTTGTGCTTGTCGACTCTGCATGAGTGCAAAGACTCCGCTCGGGACGAATTCAATTCCCAAGTAGTTTTATATGTAAAGATCTCCGCTATTATTCTCCCAGATTTGTTAAAAATCATTATCTGTGTTTTATTGGTATTGACTACTAATCCTCACTGCAAACTAAATGCTGCTATGCCATTGACGAGACGCTGCAAATCTTCTGAATTGTTAGCTCTCAATACCACATCGTCTGCAAAAACGAAACATGATATTTCTTTTTTTCCAAATAAATTACCATGACAATCATCCTATTAGATTTTTTTCCAGGTCAATAATGTAAATATTGAATAAAAGTGGACTTAATGGACACCCTTGTCAGATTGAGGGAAAGTATTATTTACGCTATCCGGTAATTTAACGGCAGAACACATAGAATTAAGCACATTTATTGCGGACAATGGAATACCGACTGTACTTAGCTTGTGGAGTAATAATTTACGAGGGATTGTATCAAACGCTCTTTTGTAGTCTACAAAAGCGGTGTCGGCCTATACTTTTTTAGATTTGGAAAAGTTGACGTGTCGAAGTAAAAAAAACATTATCGCTTGTCTGCCTATTGTTTATAAAACCTGACTGGCCTTCATAAAATTGATTATTCACTCCCATATAGTCGTACAGTCCGTCATTTAATATTGTGGCGAATAATTTGCTGATTCAATTCTGTAGGGATATCCCCTATAATTCCCAGGGTCTTTTTGTCACCTTTCTTGTGAATGGGTTTTATAAATGACAATTTCCAGGTTTCAGGGTAATGTCCCGTTTTAAATATATTATTGAAAATAGTTGCAATGGGTGTTGCCAAATGTTTGCATCCATATTTAAGCAGTTCATTTCGAATACCATCCGGACATGTGCCTTCATTTAATTAAAGTTTGTTTACGTATATGTGTATTTGTCCCGGGGTGACCTGTATAAACGGTTTATTTCGGTCATTCTTTGTATTGAAATTTTGAAGAAAAATATCGACATCTTAAGCGAAATCTGGTGAATGAAATATCTGTGGTTTGTTTTAGTATTTGCTAGATCACTGAAATATTGCTATCGCTGTTATGGTGATATTTTGTCTGTATCTTGTGGCTGGTCTCGTCCTATAAGTGAATTCATCCCATTTCAATTTTTTTGTGTGTGTTTTTATTGTACTGTGCATGTTCTACATGTTGAATCACCTTTCCTTTAATTTCCCAGCTTTGAAATAATGACCACGGACTGTAGGATCTTTAGGGTGCTTAGCATATAGACGTTTGAACGATTTAAATTTACTTTTAAGTGATCTACACTCCTCATCTAATGGTTTTTCTTTCTTTTTTTAGGTTTCGATCCCCGTGGTTTAGATCTATGGATTACTTTCAGACTTTCTGACTTAGTTTTTCTGCATTCAATATAATGTCATCCAGGCTGTTTAAATGTTCGTTTGCTTTAACGCACAAATCACTGATAATTTTTTGTATATCTCATCGCATTAGTGTTTCACCATATTTCGCTATAGACGTCTCATCCCACATTATGACAGGAGGGAGGAGGTTTAATTTATGTTCCAAGTTATTTTTTGTTATTTGAGCGATGTGTAATTATGGGGATTTCCACTTCAATGGGATAGTGATCACCGATTGCAGTTTTTTGAAAGTACCGACTCCAAACTTTGATATCTGTTTATATAAAACACTAGTTGCTATACAGTAATATAATACACTGGTGCCCTTTTACTTACACCTTACTTATACCTCAAGTGAAATGACCGTTTAAATCACCGGTGTTTCGCTCATTTGAAATTAACATTGAAAAATTCATACATACATTACATAGAAGTTTACCATAGTCTTTTGCTGTTGGGTCGTATGAAGCTCTTATAGATATATCTGATTCTTCATTTATATTCAATTCATTGTGGTTAGAACGATCAGCTGGCATTATGTAATCAGGTAAGGTGGCTGTACGGGCATTAAAATCGCCCATTTAAATTACTTCGCCTTTACCCTTATATTTTGCCAGCTTATCTTCTAAGCTTGATCAATAATCGGCGTCTGTATAATGAAAAAACGGTGGATTCTTTAGGTGTCATATACATGTATACACAAAACAGATATATCTATCTGCAGCTTTTGACACAATTGACCACCTCACGCTAATCAACCGCTTGTCATCGTGGTATGGAGTTTCTGGTTCAGCTATTGACTGGTTTACATCTCACTTGAGCGACCGATGTCAACAGGTAAAAATTCAGGATTACGTTCTTAATGCGGTTTATATCTTTTGGTGTACCCTAGGAGTCTGTCCTTGGACCTATACTTTTGACCTTATATACTTCTCCCTCAGTCAGGTCATCGCCCAGCATGATATAGAACATCATCTCTATGCCGACGACACACACATTTATATATCTCTATCCGGTTCTGAAGTTTTAGAATCCCTAACTGATTTAAAATCCTGTGTTACTGATGTTTTCACTTTGATGACAAATTCGAAGCTGAACCTAAATCCAAGATCCATTCCCTATTCTATTACTTGACAATGATAAACTTCCTAAAGAAAACATTCGTTAAAAAGTTGGGATTCATTTTCGATTGTGATTTTAACGTCAAACGACAAATCTCTCAGACTTGCAAAACATGCTCTCTCACATCCGTGACTTACGGCGTATTAGGAAGTACCTTAGCCCAGAAGCTGTAAACTCTGTTGCATGTGCTCTAGTTACAAGTCATCTTGACTATGGCAATTTCTTGTTGTACAATCTTTCCGATAGGGACATTGAAAGATTGGAGCGGTTACAAAATTGTCTGGCACGTGTAGTCTGTGAAGCGTCTCGTTTTAGCAGATCTAAGCCTCTCTTAAATTTTCCCCATAGGCTACCAGTAAAATACCGCATACGTTTTAAACTTTGTACCATCACATTTAAAGCCTTGCTTATTCACCAACCTACATATCTCTTTAATTATTTAGTCCCACTTCAATATTCAAGACTGCTTAGATCCTTTAACACAAATATGTTAACGTTATCGAACAAAATGGGGGTCAAGGGCTTTTGCAGTTGCAGCTCCCTCCACCTGGAAATCACTGCCGGTTTATTTGAGAACTGCGGGTACAGTCACCTTATTTAAAAAAATGCTGACAACTTTTCTTTTCGATTCGGCTTCCCCCCAAATCCTCCGACGACCAGTTGACGACTTCAACTTTGACTATCGACATTGAGCTGATTTCAATTTGGATTCTGCGCCTCTGAGCTCGTATCTCCGACGATTTAGGTGCTATAGAAGTTACCTAATTGTTTGAATTGATTGATATACATCATTATTGAAACCAAAATAAGTATGTGCAAGCTCCCATCAAATTATATTTTGATGTGCAGAATGCAATATTTTTACACCATTTTTTTCTTTTTATGTACAGAGGTGCTACTCCACCTGCCCCACGTTTGGCAATAGGGTGTTTACTACGTGTATTTCATATTCACCATCCATTTTTGTAAAATATGATGATACATCGTCATTGTTTCTTAAAAAAGTTTCCTGAAGGCCAATTATATTGTTGTTTTATTTAAATTGAGACACAATCACTTTGATCGCACCATTGTCTGTTAACTGGTGTTTTAGCTTATCACCTAGACCGCGAATGTTCTAGCTAACAATTTTTATGTGTTCGTGCTCAACGTCACAAAGCTTAATTGCTACTGTTGAGCATGGCCTCCTTATTAGTCTTGCAGATTATTGAAATAATTGTTCAAATAGGGATAAAAACACCAAATTTGACGCACTGATCTATTATAATCTACTGAAAAACATTAGCTATGGAGCCAAGCCGAAAATGTATAATGTCGGCGACCCTCGGTTAAAAGATAAGTTACTAGAAAAAAGTTATGAAAAAAACAGCACAGTAATTTCATTGTGAAATTATAAATATATTACGTCATGAAGAAAACAATAAAGAAATTTTAAAATATTGATAATGATATCAATGGAGTGTACTGACACAAAAATAACTCCAAATAATACAAGACGTTGTATAATATGTACCAATGAGACGATACACATGCGTATGTATGCATATCCACAGTCTCTCAGCTTCCCTATTTTATCTGTCTTGATTTGAATCAATTAAAATAAATTATTAAGAAATTGTGATACTTCAATTATAACATAAAGCGGTTACAACTTGTAAAAATAGAATGGTGAATATAGTAGCAAGCTAGAAAAGTAAAAATAAGAGAAACTTCATCAGCTGCAAGTATATATATGTGATTTGTGTCCTGCTCCATTCCAAAAAAGGTATTGTTCATCAACGTGATTGACAATAACTGATGCTTTTGCAACCTCTACAACCACATTGCTCAACTGACCTCATACAGTATTTTTTTCAAGATCCATTTTTACCTTTCACATCTACTCTTTCAACTTCCGCTTCTATGGCTACATGCACCATTTACATCCACATTCACCAGTTCCTCTTCTACATCCAGTTTCGCTAGTTTCCCTATTCCCCCTATGCGACCACATCCCCGTGCGGTCGACATTCATAGCCACATATCACATCTTCCCTTCTACAGACTCAATCTGCAAGCTTATTTCTGTTATCTCCACAACAACACCCCCCAGATAATCATATACAGCCACATTCCCCAGAGGACTTGATTAACACCCGTTCCGGAATTAGTCACACTTAGAAATCTACTTCTACAGCCACATTTTCCAAGCCTCTCAATACAGTCGTATTTTAGGGTCACTTCCACAGCCCCTAATAAAGTATCTCTCTACAGTCATATTCCTCATGTCCCTATTTCCCAGTTTCTCTTCTACATGTACATATTTAATGATTCTTTCTACTGGTATTTTTGGATACCTATCGACAGTCTTTTCACCAGGTACATCATCTAAAAACAATTCTCTAGATTTACGTCTACGACAGTTACATTTTCGATGCCCACAGTCAAATTTGCAAGTTTTTCTCTATTGCACATTTCTCTAGTCATTTCTACACACACATTCCACAGTTCTATCTCTATTGCCATACTCCTTTGTATCCTCTGTGGCGATATTTCCCAGGTCAATATATGGACACCGTCTCAAGGTATTCGATCCCTACAACCAAGTCCATCTATAGACATCTTGTCCAGGTCTTCCCTATAGCCAGGTCCATCTATAGATCTACTCTCAATGTTTTCCCATCAGCCAGGTCAAGTTCATCTGTAGGCACCTTCTCCAGATCAGCCTTATAGAAAGTCACTAATCATATTGTTGACGGAATTCTCTACGTTCACCAAAATCAGCCACTGTCAATGCATGTTGTCCTGATAGATTCAAGAAATGGCAACATTAGATTTATTTTTAACATTATTATATTACCAATTATATCATTTTCACCTCCACATATGCTCGAGAGAAAATATTGTGCACTCTACCACAAGCGACCATCGTTCATACGTTTTAAATTATCAATGTGTAGATATTTCTAGACCCTTTATCTTATCAAGGAGAGAATAATTGACAAAACAATAATAAAATGAAGATATTACAAGTGATTTGTGATACAACATTAATATGAGGCAGATTAACTCATAGTAATTATCGATAGCTCGGAACTGTATCACGCTAAAATGAATCGACTAGGCTTGTTATAAAGGTGAAGAATAGAAAATGTTATTTCTCAAGTTAGAGCAACCACCGGTATTAGGAAAACATGACTTTGTAAATCTATTTCACCGGAACTGACATGTCATAATGATCAAATAATAACTTGTGCAGAAATATTGTTTAAAATAAAACAAAATACCATTATTCAAAACACATACAAAACTATGTATCGCCCTAAATGGTTTGTCAATGTGTCGCATTAAATGATTTGTATGCGTATTCATTGCCACCGATAGCTTGTGAGCCTAATTTTAAATATGAAACTTAAGGGAACATGTCCAGGTCTAAAATCATCAAAAAATCGGTGATTTTATTTTAGCTTAATAATATGACCATATGATGTAAACATGTCCATAGACTAGAACTACAAAAGTTTTTAAATTTTTGTGCTGCGCATTCACCAGCTAGGCTAGATATAGAGACGAAATTCCAGATTTCTAATTATTGACAACCACGGCAAAAATAAGAAATACGGGAATTTCGTCTCTATATCTAGCCTAAATGGTGAATGCGCAACACAAAAATTTAAAAACTTTGCAGTTGGATTAATACGTTTGAAGAAAATGAATTGGTAAGCATCTCTACAGCAACGCTCACAACAAAGGTAAAAAAACATTTCAACTTTGACAGACTGCCAAGCAATCCACCCCGACTGAAATTCCATGACCCGCTTTTGAAAAACAAACTGAAAACTTTCGCTAATCTAGTCAAAAAGAAGAAAGCTATATCCAATTATAAAGCTGTGATGTTGAAGACAGATAGGTCTTTGTTTGGAAAAATAATTGTAATAGCAAAAAGTAGAAGCCTTGATATGAGAGAAGTTTGTTGCACATCCACTTGTACCTTTACCATGGTCACTGGAAAATCCTGATGGAACACCAAGGAAAACAGCTCAATCTGTTTTGGCCAAGCCTGTGAATAAACTAGCACCTCCAGCAAATGCGTTCCCAACTAATTCAGCAACTATAGTTGACGGGATGAGATTACTACATAAACTAAAATACGAAGTAACTAACTTTGGAGATTTGGCTGCTGAATTGCACGGATCGTGGTGTGTAAAGAAGGTATGCACAGTAACAGAATAGACGTTGTTTTTGACACTTAACAGACCATATATATAAAAAAAACTTTGAAAGGACACAAAAAGGAGAAGAAGTAGGTCTGTAGCTGCACAATATTACATCTACTCAGCTGGTTAGACAGTAGAGATTATTTCTCAAACAAGCAAATAATCAAGCTAGCCTCATAGAATTTATAATCCATGAATGGCAAAAACCTAAATATACAAAAAAAATACACGACAAGTTACTCCATGCCAGATGGCAAAAAGTGCTGGAAAATTTATGATGCCATGTGTGACGAAGTTGAAGAACTAATGAGCGAAAATGAGGAATCAGATGGACGCATGTTACTGCACGCTGCCCATGCAGTAAAAGAAGGTTACTTATCAATAATTATTTCTTCAGAGGATACAGATGTTTATGTTCTGTGCTTGGCTTTTAGTGACACCATCGGAGTTCCTCTTTTCCAGAAATGCAGAACACAAACACATACGCGATTGATTGACATCCGCCAGATATGCTCTGCCATCGGCTCACAGTTTTTCAAAGCACTGATAGGACTGCATGCCTTTACAGGATGTGATAGTGTGAGTGCCTTTGCTGGGAAAAGTAAAATACGTGCTTTAGAATTGATTAAGACAAACGAAGATGTCAGAAAAACCTTTATGCAATTGGAGAAAATGGGATTATCACCCCAGAATTATTTACTAGATTGGAAAAGTTCACATGCCTTCTATATGCAACAAAGCTGGTGACTTTACAAATTAATGACTTGCGATACAAAAAGATGGCGAAGTTGAATCTTACCAACTACCACCATGCAAGGACTGCCTGGCAAAGCATTTATTGCGAGCAAATTATCAAGCAGCTATATGGAGACGAAGCCTTAAAGCATGCATTTAGCAGTCAGTAACACAGAATGTAAAATAATGCTATGCTGGTTTTAATACCTTTCTACAAGCCTCACGACACGTCTTTTTTAGATCAAATAAACATGATGTCAACTGTTTTTGGTATGAAACATACATATAGTATCAAATATTATTCATATTTTTCCACCTCTATGCTTTTTTCCGGAATTATTCGAGTTGTGGTTAGTGGTTATGGCAAGTACAAAGATGTATATGTGAAAAATAAAATTGTTTGACAAAATACCAGAATTTGACCTTGTACGGGGTCAAGAGGGGGTTGGGGAGATCATCACTAATATATATTAAGAAAACGTAACATTTCATTTTAAGGTGGCATTCCCAATGTAGTGCATACATGGGGTATGCAGTCCAAATGTTCTGAAATATACATTGTGTGTAATATTGGCAATCAATAACATCCATTTTTAGCTAACGAAAAGATCTTCAAAATGTAGTTATTCCACAGTTCTATGTATAATTTTTTGTCAATGTCATGCCATTTTCTCACAGCTAAGTGTGCTATGATTTATTATTAAGGCATGTACAAAATATATGTTCTGCCAGACATAATTTTTAAAAAAAAATTAAATTAATTTTTAAATGCACCTGGTGATGACCTTTCGTGACCTTTGATGACCTCGCGAGGGGTTGAGTGAGATAACCACACCGTAAAATATTAAAATGAGTGTATTTGAGGTTATTGACAAATAGCAGTTGTTTTTACTTTCTTGCGTGCACAGAACTAAATGAAGCTAATTTTGCTCTCACTGTATATTTACTGAAAAAACACTTTAAAAAATTGCGCCAAAATGAATATTTATATATATATAAATATGCATTTTGGCGAAATTTTTATATGTGATTTTAACACATTAGTAATAGATCCGATAAAACATTGTAAAGCCTATTTTTATATATATAAATAAATATGGTCCACTATTATGACTGTAAAATCGCAAAGCTGCGGAGTCTATCGTTCAGAAATAACATCCCAAGATACATAGCTTTCTGAAAAATATAGCGGGAATTTACTCCCCCCCCCCCAAGTGGTAGTAAAGGCCAAATTTTCGGGGTCTGGCTCATGCACTACAACGTTGGTCCTTAAAATATCGTCGACACTGTTTCACTGTTATTAAAGGGACATGCCCAGGCTATATAATCATAAAAAAATCAGTGATTTTATTTTGGCTTATTAATATGACCATATGATGTAAACATGTCCATAGACTAGAACTGCAAAAGTTTTTAAATATTTGTGCTGCGCATTCACCAGTTAGGCTAGATATAGAGACGAAATTGTAAAAGAGCTAACTAAGACATTAATGACGATTTCAAATTGAAAAAAAACTGTGGACTCCATAGTTTAGTCAAAAATATTTCAGCATTTTAAGGGTTAATATAAATCATCAAAAGTAGTACAAATTTGCATAAATTGTCAGTTTAACTTTTATGTTATCCTTATGTTTCTATACATGCCCAGGTTAAAATCATAAAAAAATCGGTGATTTTATTTTGGCTTATTAATATGACCATATGATGTAAACATGTCCATAGACTAGAACTGCAAAAGTTTTAAAATTTTTGTGCTGCGCATTCACCAGTTAGGCTAGATATAGAGACGAAATTGTAAAAGAGCTAACTAAGACATTAATGACGATTTCGAGTTGAAAAAAAAACTGTGGACTCCATAGTTTAGTCAAAAATATTTCAGCATTTTAAGGGTTAATATAAATCATCAAAAGTAGTACAAATTTGCATAAATTGTCAGTTTAACTTTTATGTTATCCTTATGTTTCTATACATGCCCAGGTTAAAATCATAAAAAAATCGGTGATTTTATTTTGGCTTATTAATATGACCATATGATGTAAACATGTCCATAGATTAGAACTGCAAAAGTTTTAAAATTTTTGTGCTGCGCATTCACCAGTTAGGCTAGATATAGAGACGAAATTCCTGATTTCTAATTATTGACAACCATGTCAAAAATAACAGATACGGGGATTTCGTCGATATATCTAGCCTAACTGATAAGTGCGCAGCACAAAAAGTAAATGTGGTCATATTAATAAGCTAAACTAAAATCACCGGTTATTTTATGATTGTAGACCTGGGCATGTCCCTTTAAGTACTGTCACATGTCATAATTTCATTATATCAAAATATAGATTTTCTGTAGAAACGTTTGATTTGTGTTGGTATGAGGGGCATTTAACTTTCATTGTCATCAAGTTTTTCTGACTGATTGGTTTTCCTGTCCAGGCCACAGCTGAGATAATTCAACACCAGAAAGATCAGCAATTGGTCGCCCTGGTCTGCCCTTCTTAATGTCAACTTCTTGCAGGGAGATACATCGTCCGTGCCAAAGAACAGTTTTTGAGGAGCATTTTTATCAAGTTTTATTTGGAGGGCATGAAGCCAATTAACAGCGTTACCATTAACATATTTTACTCTTCGCTACTTGTTTTTCCATGGTCTCAGTTTCAAAGAAATCTCCAAATTCAAGTCTCGTAACATTGTAGGGTTTTTTTCTGCGACACTTATGGTCTTGATATCTATGTAGTGTCCATCTGTGTAAATTCGTCGCTGTGATTTGATCTCGTTCTGAACCTCACTAATTTTTTTGTCATTTTGGTAAGAATGAAGGCCTAATTTGCCTTTATCAAGGTTTTGAGTGATTATATTAATATTATTAGTTCAATTGATGCTAACTCAGTAGAATGACCAGCCCTAAAACCATACTGACTGTCATATAAAAGTTTATTTTTAGTCAAATATATGTACTTAATTGTTTGAAAATTAGTTTTTCCAAAATTGTAGATATCGAGGGAAAGAGTGAGATTTGTCGGTAGTTTGATATATCGTTCAAAGACCCTTTCCTATGGATTGGTATCACCTTCGCTATCTTTAATTTTTCTGGGAATTTACCGGTATTTAAAGACTGATTGAAAATACATGTGAGAGCTGGTAATATTTCTGTTTTAATTGCCTTTATTAATGTCATATAAATATCATCAAAACCTGTACTACATTATTCTATAGTTCATTAATTATTCTAGGTATCGAAATGTCGTCAATATTCTTAAATTGAAAAGAACAGTTATGCGTGCCAGTTAGAAAGTCTTTTGGCTAGAATTAATGTTTTGGGGCATTTTTATGTTTTTGGCGAGGTCAAGGTCCGATGTCAGTGAAATATTTACAAAAATTATTAGCTATGATGTTTGAATCAGATATTTCTTAAGCGTTGACTATAAAATGGAGATATTTGTTCATGGAGATATATTGCTAGACTTCCATGAGAAGAACATTTCCCCCCTTGTGGAATTAAGTTGTAGTTTTATAGAGGTATTAGAGAATAATTTGAGTCATCTCTGAACCATGTTTCTTGTAAGCAAATAGCGCTTATGTGACAGTTAATTTCTTGTATCAAATGAAGTAAAATTTTGAGTTGAACAAATTTAGTATTGATAGACTGTATGTTTAAGCTTAGCACAGTACAATTTTTATTTTTCTCCTTTGATATTTTTATACAATGCCTTGGTCGGAATAAAGTGAATGCTTAATAATGTGTAATTCTTCAACATCATCTGTGTTATCAAGATTTAGTATATGTGCTGTTTGTGTGTTGGCCCACCCACCCACCGTCTTCGACACTGGCCCAATATTAACCCAACATTGGGTCAACTTCTCGTGTTGGCTGGAAAAGTTACGAGCCTTTACAATTATGTAATCGTATGATATCGGTCGCGACACCTGGTGGGTATCGCGGTTCTTTGTTAGAGACACCTGGTGAATATACAATCATAACCATGGCCCACTGACTAAGCAAGCTGTTGGCTGTCGCACTTTTCACCAGGGCGGGGTGTTAGCACCGCTGCCTTTCACGCCAGAGTTCGGGGTTCGGTTCCCGGTCTCGGCGGTTTGAAAGAAACAAAAAAAGTTTCCTCCCCATCCACGTGTGAAAGTTAGTATTGTGGGGAGCCTCCGTGACCGAGAGGTAGCGTGCTTGGCCTCAGACCGCCATGGCTCGAATTTCGAATTCTGTGTCTGGAGGACAGTGTCATCTCACCATCCTCAGGAGGTTCTCCTGGCCCAGTTTAGCCTATATGTGCACAAAGGTGGCCTAAAGCCCGATACATTTCATTTTTACTTTTCACCAACCATTATATTTATGATAGTACGTCAGCAAACACAAAACATTTGTATAACATTTGTACACTGTTGGACCAACATCGCAGACGTTGTACAAATGTTTTTGTGTTTGCTAGGATCACGTGTGTATCTCCTTATACTTCCGCTGATACTGCTTTTTACTTTTTTTCTGAACAGAATAGTGTAGTAGGCCTACATCACAATTTTTTAAAATTGTTCTATAAAGTTATGCTGAGCCTTTTTTCGTAACTGCCGACACGCCAAAAGAAATATTCGACCACATTCAGAAACAAATCCTGTGCTGGATCAATATCTGAGCTAAATTAGAAAAACTTCCAAAAGTTGTGGCCTCAATTTTGCAAATTTGCGCAGGGATACAGAATAAAAAAATCAACCAGACACTTGAACTTTTTGAAACAGCCCAAGAAAACTACGGAAATGAATAATATTGAGAGTTTTAGTTTTTAGATACAGCAGGGCACAATGAGTGCCCCGCAATACAGTAATAGTAGCAAATCTACCACATATGCACATAACAATCAGAAATTTGTAAATAGCCTCCGGCCCCTCTTTACCTTTTTTTAAGTCCACGACGGGGTCATGGAAGAATATTTTTTTATGGATTGTCATCCTTTTGGCTGAGAAACTTCCATTTTTACCTTCGGTGCGCCCCATGAGGAAGCGTAGGGCCGGCGAACAAAACTTCACCCAGATTTTACCCTGTGAAAACTAGTGAAGCCTTCCCCGGGTATATCAATTCTTAAGAGATTTCCACATTGTTCTTTCCAAATTATGAATTATGACGTCGTTTTTTCCATACATTATTATTCACACTCACCCTTTGTTCACATTGCCTCTAGATGGATATAATGCGTTTAAATAGGTAACATTCCAGCCAGAATGTATTTTGCAAGGTGTAATAAATGATCTAAGTAATGCTATTTTTATTATGTTAACCAGGCTACCCTACCCCTACCTCAGCAGAAATTATTGTATTATAAAGAGTCATTTGACAATTAAATCATGTGACACTTGTAAACAATGAAAATAGCGCTTCATGTACATGATTTCTCTATAGGATTGGAGATTTTTATCGTTGCCGATTTTACTGTCGCTCACCTCATATTCAAGAACATAACAGATTAAGCTGTGTAGGCTTATACTTTTTTGATGGTATAAGTGAAGATGACGAAAAATAATGTAATGATAAACGCCTGTAAGCTGGTACATCTTCATTATAGGTTTGCAAAATCGTTATTCTTTTCTGAAATGCTTTAATAATTGTTAATTATAAAGTTTGATTTGATAAATTTGATTTGATTGATTTGTTAATAATCGTTGCCGTTTATGCCCGTAGAAACAACGGTCATTATTCTTTATTGTCGATCATTTTTAGCACGCCTTTGAATTTTAATTAAAAAAGGTGGGCTATTGCAATTGGAGTTCGTCGTCGTCGGCGTCGGCGTTAACATTTACTTTTGGGCACAATAACTTAAAACGTTTTTCATGTATCCTTCCCAAATTTGTTCTGCATGTTACAAATGACCAGTTCTCGGACAAGTTCAGTAAGGGCTGAAAAAATTCAAAATGGCTGATTTATTGCGCTTTTTCGCTTTTTACATCAATAGTTTGACCTTGTGGGCGCGATAACTTGAAAGTTTTTTCATGTATCCTGTTCAAATTTGTTATGCATGTTACTAATAAGCAGTTCTCGGACAAGCTCCTTTTTGTCGAGTGTGCTCTTGTTATAATATGCATCTGTCAGTTGCATAAATGTGTTTATATAAGTAGATTATAGTGATTTGATCTCACGTGGCATGGATATATGCAAAATACTGTGAAGATTTTTTACTGTTTCCAGGGAAAACGTTTCTAGGGAGGGGACGTTCTATAGTGACACCCCCCCCCCCCCAAGTGTTGCCCTTGTCCGTGGAAAATTTCATGTGTATTAGAATAAAAATATAAATATATACAGATGTTTGTATTGCATTATTATTTTTGTTTTTAAATCATGAAAATAACGTGGGCGTGAAAGGGTTAAGAGCCCTAGCATCGTTTGTCAAAGTGCAATTTACGACTCATTTAGCCAAATCGGGTCACATATGTGCACAAAGGTGCCCTAAAACCGCTTTCATTTTATTTTTTTCTAAATAATATACGTACAAATTAAAGCATTTCAGTTCTGTAAGTCGGTCCTGCTTTCATTCGTTTTGTCACACCGCGTGAGAATGTCCGCAAGGCATCGTATATGACCCTGTGATGTGAGCACTAACATTAAATAACACTAAATACCCCCCTATTTCTCCTTATCTGGCCGTATTACACTGTACATACACGAGTATGGACCGTATTGGACCGAATATGGGTCGTATTGGACCCATACCTGGACCGTATCGACCCGAGCTTACCACGAAATAATTATTCCGTATTTAACAGAAAATCTCCGTGAAACACGTCTTGTGAATCGGTAATTGACGCTGCTCAGACCGTGAATGGCCGTATTGGACCTCATTGAACATTTCAGGACCGCACAGAACCGTAAATTTCATAATATAACCCTCCATCACCGCAAATAACCTTAAATCTCAGCATTAGACCGCTTATAGCCAACCGTATATCACCTTATAAATTCATAAAAAAGCCCCGAAAATCACTTTTTCCAACCTCAGACCTGGAAAAATCCGAGGTTATTTAAGGTCATTTACGGTTCACAAAATATCATTTGCGGTCATTTACGGGAGTTTACAGTGTTATAAGGTTATATACGGCTCGGCGGACCGCGCGTGAACCGTACCAAGTTTTCAAACATGTTCAAAAATTAAAAAAAACACCCGCGGTCGACGGCCGGTCGGCTGGCGGTGCGCGAGGTCCAATACGGTTCGATTCGGTTTTTTGGCGGACAGACCGTAGGCAAAAAACCGACCGTATCTCTTTTTCACCCGAAAAAGCCCCGTGTGACTTGGGCATAAATGAAATGTTTGTTTAGAATTATACCGAAAAAATAACAAAATATAATTTTAATTGCAGTATTTTCGATGATTAGTACAGGATTATCTATTTTTGTTAGAGCTTTGAAAATTTAAACACTTCGTTTTTCCAATAGTTTGTTAAGTTTTATCCAGGTGTTTATCTATAGTTCGTTATTGATTTCACGCGCATTTAGATTTTTTGTTTTACTTGAAATGAAATGAATCAGGCTTTAGGCCACCTTTGTGCACATATAGGCTAAACTGGGCCAGGAGAACCTCCTGAGGATGCTGAGATGATTGAGATGACACTGTCCTCCAGACACAGGATTCGAAATTCGAGCCCTGGCGGTCTGAGGCCGAGCACGCTACCTCTCGGTCACGGAGGCTCCCCGCAATACTGACTTTCACACGTGGATGGGGGAAGAAACATTTTTGTTTCTTTCAAACCACCGAGTCCGGGAACCGAGCCCCGAACTCTGGCGTGAAAGGCAGCGGTGCTAACCACTACCCTAGGGCCCCCGCCCTTTTGTTTTACTTACTATGATGACGTATCGTCAGCAAAAAGTATAAAATGAAATAAATTTGAAACATTTGCTATGTCGTCAACATAAATTAGAAATAAAATACTGTCAATCATATTCTATAAGTTTCTGAAGAACTCTCAAGACATATTTGAATGAAACCCTACAAGCAAATCAGAAGATATTGCTTTCACTAACTTTTTGTGAGGCCATCTCGAAAAATGTATCTTTGTGGGTTATTTACATAACAGTTAGCTTCAATATCATTGAGTAGTAGCCTATGTGCATTCAATTAACAAGGTATTATGAAAATTAAGTTTTTAATATGATAATGTTGATGGCCATTTTGAATTCCGTTATCCAAATTTGAGACATTTTCAGCTGAAACTATCATATGAAAAATATCCAAATAAACCAAGACACAATAATTACAGAAGACATTGAAGCCAATAAAATCGCAAAATTGCCCAGAACAATTTCAGTGTAAACAAACCTGTTTTAGTTTGATTTGGCGGCCATTTTGACAAATGCAAATTATGATTATGTTATGTGTCTAATTCGATCGGGGTGTTTCTGTTATCTATTATCAGGATATCAAAAGGCACCCGTATGTGAAATGTGGTGTTTTTATCAATGAACAATACTACTAATGAGTATTTAGGACGGATGGTTGAATTTGATAGCATCAAGCACATGTCCAGCTACATCCTATGTCAGGAGAGTATTATCATTGTTCTGATTTATTGACACCGTGGTGTATAGGTCTGCCCAGAGTTCCTTGGTTTGCCCAAATGACAGGGGTTTTAATCAAATACTATACTGCCGGTTTCCTGCTGGGCAGCGTCTGCGATGCTAGTACAAAATTAGGCCGACTGCACCACCTTGCACTCGATTGTGTTGATAGGGTTCAGATATCATAGCATGTATAAAATAAGCGAATATATATACATAATATAAGTTAATATTTATGGTGTATTCAGGATTGTCCATTCTACGGATTGTTCCACGAGGTATTGTATCGTAGGTATGAGCGCAGCATCATGCATTTTTTGGTTAAATCAACAACTTAGCACACATATTTTAAGGGTCATTGAATTCAGTCCAAAGGTTACGGTTATTGCGAAAACACAAGATGGTCATACATTTGATAAAAAATATGTGTATTTTGTCTATCAGAAGTGCTTGAAGTGTGTTTTTGGCGTGAATACAATTATGTGTTTTACAGGTCAAATAATACGTTCTCGTGTTTCTAATAATTATATATCATAAAATCGCTGCATATGCCTATAACAAAGATGGGTTACATTGGTTATTAAGAGACGATAGCGTATTTTTTTAGAGAATATACATTAGCTATGTTACAATTCTAATATTTAATATCTTATTATTATTATTATTATGATCCGTCTTTTTAATATAACACAGTTTAAAGGAACTGCACATGTTGACATGTAAATTTTGTGAAATATAATTATTTGAAGTATATCCTACTGATCTTATCTACAATTTAAAAAAATCAGTATTTTTTTGTAAGTACTGAAAAAGACTAAACTAGTTTTATTTTCATATCGCATACTGCCATGTAAGCGACACCGTATACCACACTTTATACCAAGTCCACCGTCTCAGACCAGGGTATAGCCTACTTCAAAAGGCATTGATGTTAATTGGTGTGAAAAGTAAAGGATTGGAGGACATCCCTGCACCACTCTGGCCCCGTGGGTAATCTGAAACTAATAAACCGGAATTATATTATTTTGAAATAATTATAATAATTAATTCATATACTTTCTTATAGAAAGTGGTTAAATATTTCTTATTAGGAAATTAGTGTGAAACGATTGCGACGTTTCGACCTGCCTTCATCAGATCTTGATCGCGCAATGATCAGGGTGGGTGATTCGGCTCAGTTGGTGGATGGTGGTTGCGGAATGATCTACTATATACTTTCTTGTTTCCTTTCAGTTTTATCATGTTATTGTTTATTATTTGAAGTTCAAGAACAAAGTAATACAAACATAATTTAGTTTTAAACAGTTTTTACATTACATTAAATAAAGTGGACAATCTAACTCAGTCATCATAGTATAACAGTTGTTCCAGAGTTGTGTATGAAATAAAATGCAAACTTACCTTTTCTATGTAATAAACCATATAGCATTTATGGAGCATTTCAACAAATATCACGTTTTTTGTAGAATGGTCATGAGATATTTTTTCCCACTTGAAACTGTGTACCCACAGCTGTAAAGTGGGTGGACATTACTACAATATGCACAATTTTAATACAAACATAATTGCAATCCACTTATTTCATGCCTATTTAGCTTTCCCTAGAAATGCATAATACTGTATGAATAATAATTTTGTTCCAATTGGCATTATGCATGTGCTCGGTAAAATGCGTCTTCTGCTAAAAGTGTTGGATATTTTTAAAAATTGTCTGGGAGTGGTCTGGATGGATCACTGACCACCAAGCTAGATGAAATGGGGTATTACAAAGAAAAACTGAGCTGCAATGATGCAATTTACACAATTTCCAAAATATGACTATAATGGCGGTCATCTTGGATGCCATCTCGAATTATTAAAAATGCTCAATGAAGCCCCCAGTTTAGCAGCATTCAGATTTTGATTCTACACACACTCCCCTACCGGAATCAGCATAACCTGGTTTGAGGGTATTTTTGTCATGTCAAGGCTGCTGGACCAGTACGGCTGTCCTGGTAGTGGCAACATAGTGAGCAATCTCAGCAGTTAACAGCCACAACGCTGACATATTTTTTACATAAACCATAGGGACGAAAGGTTGTTTGCAATTTGAAAGCAACATACATGTCTCAGTTAGAGCTCTCTCCGATTCATTTGAATATACCTATGCCATGGGTCTACGGCCGTCATAAAGTTATTACTTATGATTCTGACGTCTAAAGTCGATCCCCGCACTGCAAGAACTGAAATATTTATAGTGGCCGTAGATTCATAAAATAGGTATTCAAATGATTCGAGAAGAGCTGACTAGGACATTTGTGAATTTTATAAATTGAAAAAACCTTTTGGTCTCCATGATGTATACCAAATAATTTCAGCATCTTAGATCTTAGGGGTTAAACCAAACAACGTCTCAGCATGACGCCTTTATATTCATGTAATCCAAGCGATTAGTGGAATAAGGGTACACGAATGAGCATAACAGTTAAGGATGGACATAATGATTAGTGCCCATCTGGCGAGCGAACAGAAGCTAATATACAATGTCAATATTCACTTCTGGGATTTCAGTTGATTATAGGAGGACGTTTGTGGTGAATGATTATGTTGCGTGTATGCCTATATAATTAATACTAAAATCAATCAACCCACAAAAGATGCAGATAGAATGGTCATTATCCGATCTGCAGATTAACGTTAAGCTAATAGTGCTACAGTCATTAGCAATGGTAATGCCTCTTATATAATATGTGGTGTAGAAGGGATTCGAGGACGTGAATATTAAGCCGGCATAGGGTCAAAATCTAACGTTTTCTACCGCTTTATGCACTCTGTGGCGTCGGTGAGAATCAATATGTCGAGACATCACTGCACACTCTAAGCCTGTGAACAATTTTAGGTAATCACCAACATTCTAATATACACATTTTTCAAACGTGACAGCACAAACAGCAGCGTTGAAGCGTCGGTTTTTATTTTAAGAATTGTCCAAATCGGACGTCTCTGTGATTAGGTAATTACACAAGGATATCATAAACAAACGATAAATACCCTTCGCAATAATATAAATAACTTAACCGATAGAGCACTACATTAATTAAAACAATTAAATTTCCACCCACTTGAAGTTGTGTCTCGCTACCGCGACCCACAACTTCAATTGGGTGAAAATTACTGATATATTTGTTTAATTTGAAACAAAATATTTTCAAATCTTGATGTTTATAAGCACATATTTCTTTCCTAAATTACAGTGATTTAACCTGCTGTTAAAACAAATTAAAGACGACTATAGTCGTGCTCAGCGCTCTAAGTCAGCAATAAAGTGAATCCTTGGAAGCCGCCCAAGCTCGCAATAATGCGCTTTTCAAACAGAAAAAAAAACTTTCCTTGACCTTAAAATGACCCTAACATAACCTTGGTGTAATCTTGCAACTATGCCTTGAGGGTTATAAAGCTATGTGCCAAGTTTTAGTATGATGTGACTAGTGATTGCTAAGTATGAGGATCTACTTGGAATATTATATCACGATTTTTTTTAAATAAACTTTGATTCTAACACATTCCCAAGGTGTCCTAAGTTAGGACATCTTATTCCTGGAGGACGAAAAGTAGCCGCTGCAACAGCTTTTATATCTGAAACATCAGCAGCGACACGATTAACACCATTTTTAATCATTTATTCACACCTGGCGCACGAATATATTGAATTATTGGATTGAACAGGTTTAGCATTTCAAAAAAAGGAACGTTTTGAGCTTTTAAATTATGTTTTGTAACTTTGATTGCTTTGAAGTGAAATTATATAATGTGTAATTTCCGGTGCAAATACGAGTAAAACATAGGCTGACACAGTATTCGGAAAGAACCAGCAACAGTTGTTGTGTTTGAACAGGGTAGCAAAACACCTGCAATAAACATAGCAACATCATTTAGAAACACGACAGAAACATCATATTAACACTAGACGTTTAGCACACAAAACATAATAATCAGAAGAAACAGCGACAACATAAATAGTATCAGCAACAACTTCAGCATCAGCACAACTACAACAACATCAATATTGCTCAAAGCAACACAGACAAAATTAAATTATGTTATGCAAAGCCTCAAGGGACGACTTTGCAGTAAGTAGCTACTGCCTTTTGGCTTTGCTGAATCGTAGTAGTATCAGCAATAACAAGAGACACATAAAAAAAACAAAAAAGCCAGCAACATCGACAAAACGGCAATAAAACTAGCGAGGATTACAACAAAACAACAAAGAAGAAAAACAATGACAAAAAAGACGACATCAATAATAATAACAAAAATCTGACGACAACAACAACAGCAACAATAACGACTACAACATCAAAAAAAGAACCACAAAAAACAAGAAAAAAACAGAGATGACGACAACAAAAGCAGCAACAAAAACAACAGAACAACGGCAGCAACAAGAAACAACAACGACGGCGAAGACGACGTAAACGATAGCAACAGCCGAAGACACGGCAGCAATAACACACTGGCAACGACTACCGCAGCAATTATAATAACAACAACAAAAATAACTGCAACAACAGCTACGACGACAACATCAAACGTGACAGCACACAATACATCCACATAGACGATTATTATATACAACGCCAACAGCAGCAACAACAACAAATACAACATCCGCAACATTATCTGAAACAACACTCATGACATCAATAGTATCAGAATGTCTGTTTTAACAAAATCAACACAACAAAAACAACGTGAACAACAAGTGCCGCAGCGCCATATTCCAGCCAACACGAGAAGTTGACATCAAGCATGCAATGGGTCAACTTCTCGTGTTGGCTGGGAAGTAGCAGCGTTAACGACAGCGGCATTGCTGTTGATGGGCATTGCTGCGGAGTCGTTGCTCGCGAGACGCTCCGTTGCAGAGCACTGCAGTCAGCCAGAGAAGCATCCAGTACCCCACCAGCAGCATCAGCAATCAGCCACCAAGTAAAGCTTCCAGTCAGGATCTACCTGCCCAGTACTGTCTGCTCAGTCAGGATCTTTTGGCGGGATACACTTATTACCATATGGTGCTCTGCCACTGTGATTAGAGCGACCGAGTCAGTTCAAGTCTATGTTTATATCAATCCACATACATCTACCTTATTGCCGCATGCGTTCAAGATAGCCCATTAGTATTACATACACAAAGGAAAAGACATTTAGATGTTTCCTTGGCACAAACAATTCGCTGATTGCAACACGGATAAGGATATGTTGATCCTACTATAACGGATAAAGGATTTGAGATCAGGAGGAATCATAGTTTAAAAGGGTATTTTGAAATACAGAATCCTGCCGCCAGTCAAGATGTAAGGTATTTGTCTGGAAATATTGTTCAGTTTTGCGATGACAGGGTTGATTCTAACTAAAGACTACAGTGCGATGTGTAAAATAATATATTAATATGGTGTTCTGTGAATAGTTGATGTCCCACCATGATAGAAGCAGTGTGATTATCACTGGATTCATCACAAATTCAGATTGAAGACCCAGTAATATTTGCATGGTCCATCCGCGTCATCAGCACATATTTGGATACCCCAAGTCTGATCATGAAAACACAGCATGACTTTTAGTCGTATAAAACTTTAGGTAAGTACAATTTATCCGTTGATAATTCGTCCCCTTGGATATGAAAGAGTGTATCTGCCACTGTGTAAAGTGCCAGATACACCCTTTCATATCCAAGGGACAGATTTAACTCCAAATTCCCTGAACTACAATGACTGATATTCATGCTATTATTTATACAGATCTGAAGTGTTCCGGCATGACAAAAATGTGTCTTTAAACCTTATTGCGCCACGGAATTATTAGAATTTGTGCAATGGTTTTGCCGTCATTCTGACCACTTCTAACCGTAAAATGATTATTTCTGAAGCGACTAACTATAGGAAGCACTTCCATTTCTTATGTTGAACCGCTGACCGCGTCTACAACCGTTTTTAGCTTTTCGGAGGCCAATCAGCATTAAATAAGGTTGGTTTTGATTCAACTTCTACAAAATTAATGTAAGTCATTTTACCCCCTTGTAGTTGTGGGTCGCGGCCAGCAGCGAGACGAATCTTTAAGTGAGTAAAAATTTAAATCTTATAACTTAACTCTTGCAAAGCAAATTTAAAAAGCATAAAAAAACGATCAACTGCGAGCAATCCGAACTGTGAAAATTAGCGTGGTATTTGCCCATTTGATTTCTTTAACAATAAATTAAACTGTCGCATGTTGACAAATAGCAATATACTGATGGTTTTTTTCATACGGGCTAGTACATGCTTGGTAGGAAATTATCGTTTTTTTCCTATAAGTGTATACAATAAACAATACCACTCCTGTTTATTTTTAATTGTAAATTCATGCTAAATATTTGTAAATTGATTTTCGAAACGTTACAAGAAAATATATGGACACACTCTAATAATATAATCATTGTTAAAGTGGCCTTTTGTTTTTAAGCAAATATCGATCCAAATTTATCATATATTTAGATGCTGATCTGCAGTAGCCATAGTAAAGCACTACTAATACATGATTTAATTATACCAACTTTAGATTTAAAACATAATTGATTTTTATTTTATTTTGGAAACTGGCAATTACGTCCGAAATCACAGCTGTAAAAAAATAAAAAATAGCATGGTGTGATTGAATGGTGGGATATATTTCATCTGCTGCGAAAATGTAGAGAACTTGATTTGTTTCTGAAAAACAATGCGCACACTCTTTGTCGTGCCTTTTGCCTTTGCAAAGCAGTATTTGTTTTACATTGTGTAAACACTTAAAACATTGGATCTATGTTCTAGATAAATCCGAGATATTAACATAAACTAAAAATGAAATGAATCGGGCTTTAGACCACTTTTGTGCACATACAGGCTAAATTGGGCCATGAGAACCTCCTAAGGATGGTGAGATGAGTGAGATGACACTGCCCTGCAGACACAAAATTAGAAATTCAAACCATGGTGATCTGAAACCGAGAACGCTACTTCTCGGTCACGGAGGCTCCTCACAATGCTGAGTTTTACAAGTGGATGGGGAAGAAACGTTTTTGTTTATTACAAACCACCGAGACCGGGAAACGAACCCCGAACTGTAGCGTGAAAGACAGCGGTGTTAACCACTACCCTAGGGCCCCCACCCTTAATATAAGCTAACATGCAATCAGTCGATTTGTTTTCTCTACTGGCATTACCAATTTACCATATGGTTTTTATTATTGTAATATATAAATAATTTATTTATATTAATTTGAAATTAAAAATGGCTTCACCAATTTCATCTCCATACGCATTGAAAATATGCGGAAACAAGAATTAAACAACTAAACATGTCATTTGGATGATACGCATACGGACAATCTACATACACTGTAGTCTATTATCATGATTTAAATATTAATGGACGTTTCGTTATTTTTATTTTTGATTGATCAATATAAGCGTTTAAGGCCTGTTTTTCACCTGAACTATGTGGGTTGTAATAATAATGTATTTCACACAAAAAAAAATAATCTGAAATTTGAGGTGAGCCAAGCCAGCCTAAAATTAGCCATTTCCCTACACTAAAATGCAAACATACCTTCATTTACTGAGAATTGCTACGGCAATTCTCACCTCAAGATATACTAAAACTACTTAATTATGTAAAACATATATTATTAAGTGCAAGCCATAAAGCAGTATCTGCTTACTTTACAATCAGGCAGATACTGCATTTTGGCTTTGCGGGGCAGACTATATCAAAGCAAAACCCATTTCATTTAGTTGCATCATTTTTATTAGATTTTTTTGATTGGAAAATATGCTGAAATACTCATAATATGCGTCACTAGAAGGCAAAGGGTTAATGATATAATATTATGTCTGAACTCAAAGCATTAACCCTTTACCCGTCAAGTTATAGTATTTAAATTCCCACCCACTTGAAGTTGTGCCTCGCTACCGCGACCCACAACTTCAAATGGGTGAAAATTACTCATAATATATCTGTTTAACCCTTTAACCGCCGAATTATTCAGTCTGAATTTTCACCCACTTGAAGTTGTGTCTCGCTGACGCGATCCACAACTTCAAGTGAGTGAAAATTATTCAGATCTGACAAAATGGAGGTCAACTGTTTTCAAATATTGCTGATTGATGTCACATTTTTGTTTACCATGTTTGAAAAGGTGGTACTTAATGTATTTTAATAAAAAAATGAAGACATGAATATATACGGCCCCGGCGGTTAAAGGGTTAATATAAAAGCAAACATTTGCAAATATTGATGCTTAATCACTCATTTGATTCCCAATAACTGTGTTTTAATACACTAAGGGCTAACTAAAGCTGATTGTCCGATATGCCGTTCCTTTCTAATCCTTACCTTACTGCAATGCCGAAATGTAGTAACTTGAAGAGTAGACAGTTGGCTTTCTACAGCATATCGTTACCTTGGTAATAGAGAGTGGTATCTGCCAGCTGGTAAAGTGACAGATACGACCCTCTGATACCAAAGTGACGATATGTAGTTGTTACTCAGTTCAGCAATATTGTTATGAATCAGATGGAAAAGGAGCAAATCTAATCATTTATCTGCCACGTTTCCATGTGAGTTTAAGCATTTATACACTAAGCTCTTTAATTCCCCCCCCCCCACTTCAAGTTGTGCTACGCAACCGCGATCCACATTTTTAAGGGGGGGGGGGTACTCGTCTAATTTTAGATAAAAAAAAGACAATTCCCACGTATTGAACATCAATTTATCTCACAAAAACTCATAAAACTCTTCCTTCGCATATTTCGCATTTATGCGAGAACTATCTTCCTTTATCAAATTCGTATATATGCGTAATCCACATGTGTACATGCATTAATTGCAATGGAGATATTTCATTACATGCATGCGTGGTTAAAAATCACCAACCAGGTTGGTCAGCGACATGGAAGCAATTATCTTGTTTTTTTTTATTTTATGCGATGTGCGAATGCGCATAGCTAAAACCTGTATTCTGACCTCGACCTCCTTTGTTTTCACCGACCTGGCTAACACAATGAAGTATGGGGAGGGTTGTTGCGTTCCAATTTGTAATAACGTTCCAATTTGTAATAAATTATTACAAATTGGAACGCAACAGAGGGTTCTTATATAACCTTGTTTTCACCGAGTGACGTCACTGCGTTTCACAGAATAAAGTATGGGGGAGGGGGTGTTATATAACCTTGTTTTCATCGAGTGACGGAACTGCGTTTCACAGAATTGTGCCCAGGGGCTGCCTCGGGGTTGTCTATAAAAAAAATCGGTTTCTGGGGGTTAGTTTTATAGTTTTATCGGAGGAAGTCGGTGATAAAAGAATTAAAAAAATTGAAAACGAGTTGAGTCGTCCTCAGCATTGAAGGTGTTAAGGTGTTATCGCTCAGTCTTACTACTCAGTTTTGTTTTCACTCCCGTAATATAAATAATCAGAGTCAGTGAGCTTGTGAATATGGTAAATAGATGTGGTAATGTATCAAATAAAAAACACAGCCTAAATTGCGCACCAATTCTCGCCCGCCGCGACACATCTGTAACTTAAGAGTTTGAGCATACGCCGCTGGCCCTCCGAATGATTCAATATAACACGCGAAAAGAAAATGATTTGCGACAGGACTGAGTCTCACGGGTACTGAGTGGGCGTTATAAATAACAAAATTAACATCTAACGTGGCATATCAAGAGGACGGCCTGCTTGTAAATAGCAATGTGCGCAGTCCTCAGGAGATTCAGCCAACACACGAGAAAAAGTTAGTGAGTGATGTACTTTAAACAATATCCTTTTATGTACTATGAGCCCGTCAATAGTCGTTTCTGGCTTTTTTCTTTTTTCTTCAAACAACAGAATTTAAAAGAGAAATGAGGGAGAAATGAGGAAGATAACAATAGTAATTCATTATTAAATTTATTTAGATTCTCAAATCAAATATGTTTATAATAAAGAGAAATGACGTTTTAATTTTCCAGATTAGCATTACGTTTGGATTCAAATTGTTTATATTTTTATGATTTTCAACTACTTTAAGTTGTGGATCGCGGTGAAGACATATACTTAACATATTAACTTCACACAAACGTGTAAATACATAATAATTATGTATTATACTGCTTGTTTCAATGAAGTAATAATTATGTTAAAAGCTGCATGTTAGTATTTTGGAGGGATTGTAGGTGAACACGATAAACGCATACTGCATATGCCATCGACAATCTAAGCAAAAAAAAATACGTCAAAATACGCGAGAAAAATAGCAACAAAAAAATGTTTTCTTTGGGGCACTGTTTTTCTTAAACTCTGAGAGATTGAATTAGCAACTAACATGGTGATTATTCATTTGAACAGTAAGTAGGGTATTCTTTACGCTTCTTTGCACGTTTAGGCAATTCAAATCCTTGTGTTATTCACCTATGCGTACAAATTACATTCATTTATTGATTTAGTGAGTACAATTAAATACATAAATATGAAAAACAGTAAATTTGAATGTCTGTTTACAGGAAATATCTACATTATTATGGCATCCTTTTGATGTTTTTTTCATACGGGCTAGTACATGCTTGGTGAGAAATTATCGTTTTATTTCCTATAAATGTATACAATAAACAATACCACTCCTGTTTATTATTAATTGTAAATTCATGCTAAATATTTGTAAATTGATTTTCAAAACGTTACAAGAAAATATATGGACACACTCTAACCATATAATCATTGTTAAAGTGGCCTTTTGTTTTTAAGCAAATATTGATCCAAATTTATCAAATATTTAGATGCTGATCTGCAGTAGCTATAGTAAAGCACTACTAATACATTATTTAATTATACCACCTTGAGATTTAAAACATAATTGATTTTTTTTATTTTGGAAACAGGCAATTACGTCCGAAATCACAGCTGTAAAGAAATAAAAAATAGCATGGTGTGATTGAATGGTGGGAGATATTTCATCTGCTGCGAAAATGTAGAGAACTTGATTTGTTTCTGAAAAACAATGCGCACACTCTTTGTCGTGCCTTTTGCCTTTGCAAAGCAGTATTTGTTTTACATTGTGTAAACACTTAAAACATTGGATCTATGTTCTAGATAAATCCGAGATATTAACATAAACTAAAAATGAAATGAATCGGGCTTTAGACCACTTTTGTGCACATACAGGCTAAATTGGGGTTTGAGAACCTCCTGAGGATGGTAAGATGAGTGAGATGACACTGCCCTGCAGACACAGAATTCGAAATTCAAACCATGGTGATCTGAAGCCGAGAACGCTACCTCTCAGTCACGGAGGCTCCCCACAATGCTGAGTTTTGCACGTGGGTGGGGAAGAAACATTTTTGTTTATTACAAACCACCGAGACCGGTAAACGAACCCCGAACTCTAGCGTGAAAGACAGCGGTGCTAACCACTACCCCAGGGCCCCCACCCTTAATATAAGCTAACATGCAATCAGTCGATTTGTTTTCTCTACTGGCATTACCAATTTACCATATGGTTTTTATTATTGTAATATATAAATAATTTATTTATATTAATTTGAAACTGAAAATGGCTTCACCAATTTAATCTCCATACGCATTGAAAATATGCGGAAACAAGAATTAAACAACAAAACATGTCATTTGGATGATACGCATACGGACAATCTACATACACTGTAGTCTATTATCATGATTTAAATATCAATGGACGTTTTTTTTTGTTTTTTTTTATTAATCAATATGAGCGTTTAAGGCCTGTTTTTCACCTGAACTATGTGGGTTGTAAAATTAATGTATTTCACAAAAAAAAAATAAACCGAAAATTGAGGTGAGCCAAGCCAGCCTAAAATTAGCCATTTCTCTACACTAAAATGCAAACATACCTTCATTTACTGTGAATTGCTACGGCAATTCTCACCTCAAGATATACTAAAACTACTTAATTATGTAAAACATATATTATTATGTGCAAGCCATAAAGCAGTATCTGCTTACTTTACAATCAGGCAGATACTGCATTTTGGCTTTGCGGGGCAGACTATATCAAAGCAAAACCCATTTCATTGAGTTGCATCATTTTTATTAGATTTATTTTATTGGAAAATATGCTGAAATACTCATAATATGCGTCACTAGAAGGCAAAGGGTTAATGATATAATATTATGTCTGAACTCAAAGCATTAACCCTTTACCCGTCAAGTTATAGTATTTAAATTTTCACCCACTTGAAGTTGTGCCTCGCTACCGCGACCCACAACTTCAAATGGGTGAAAATTACTCATAATATATCTGTTTAACCCTTTAACCGCCAAATTATTCAGTCTGAATTTTTACCCACTTGAAGTTGTGTCTCGCTGACGCGATCCACAACTTCAAGTGGGTGAAAATTATTCAGATCTGATAAAATGGAGGACAACTATTTTCAAATATTGCTGATTGATGTCACATTTTTGTTTATCATGTTTAAAAGGTGGTACTTAATGTATTTTAATAAAAAAATGAAAACACGAATATATACGGCCCCGGCGGTTAAAGGGTTAATATGAAAGCAAACATTTGCAAATATTGATGCTTAATCACTCATTTGATTCCCAATAACTGTGTTTTAATACACTAAGGGCTAACTAAAGCTGATTGTCCGATATGCCGTTCCTTTCTAATCCTTACCTTACTGCAAAGCCGAAATGTAGTAGCTTGAAGAGTAGACAGTCGGCTTTCTACAGCATATCGTTACCTTGGTATTAGAGAGTGGTATCTGCCAGCTGGTAAAGTGACAGATACGACCCTCTGATACCAAAGTGACGATATGTAGTTGTTACTCAGTTCAGCAATATTGTTATGAATCAAATGGAAAAGGAGCAAATCTGATCATTTATCTGCCACGTTTCCATGTGAGTTTAAGCATTTATACGCTAAGCTTTTTAATTTACCCCCCCCCCCCCTCCCCACTTGAAGTTGTGCTACGCAACCGTGATCCACATTTTTAAGGGGGGTACTAGTCTAATTTTAGATAAAAAAAGACAATTCCCACGTATTGAACATCAATTTATCTCACAAAAACTCTTCCTTCGCATATTTCGCGAGAACTATCTTCCTTTATCAAATTCGTATATATGCGTAATCCACATGTTTACATGCATTAATTGCAATGGAGATATTTCATTACATGCATGCGTGGTTAAAAATCACTAACCAGGATGGTCAGTGACATGGAAGCAATTATCTTTTTTTTTTTTATTTTATGCGATATGCGAATGCGCATAGCTAAAACCTGTATTCTGTGAAACTCAATGACCTCGACCTCCTTTGTTTGTTGGGAGGGAGGGTTCTTATATAACCTTGTTTTCACCGAGTGACGTCACTGCGTTTCACAGAATAAAGTATGGGGGAGGGGGTGTTATATAACCTTGTTTTCATCGAGTGACGTCACTGCGTTTCACAGAATTGTGCCCAGGGGCTGCCTCGGGGTTGTCTATAAAAAAATCGGTTTCTGGGGGTTAGTCTTAAAGTTTTATCAGGAGGAAGTCGGTGATAGAAGAATTAAAAAGATTGAAAACGAGTTGAGTCGTCCTCAGCATTGAAGGTGTTAAGGTGTTATCGCTCAGTCTTACTACTCAGTTTTGTTTTCTCTCCCGTAATATAAATAATCAGAGTCAGCGAGCTTGTGAATATGGTAAATAGATGTGGTAATGTATCAAATAAAAAACACAGCCTAAATTCCGCACCAATTCTCGCCCGCCGCGACACATCTGTAACTTAAGAGTTTGAGCATACGCCGCTGGCCCTCCGAATGATTCAATATAACACGCGAAAAGAAAATGATTTGCGACAGGACTGAGTCTCACGGGTACTGAGTGGGCGTTATAAATAACAAAATTAACATCTAACGTGGCATATCAAGAGGACGGCCTGCTTGTAAATAGCAATGTGCGCAGTCCTCAGGAGATTCAGCCAGCACACGAGAGAAAGTTAGTGAGTGATGTACTTTAAACAATATCCTTTTATGTACTATTAGCCCGTCAATAGTCGTTTCTGGCTTTTTTCTTTTTTCTTCGAACAACAGAATTTGAAAGAGAAATGAGGGAGAAATGAGCAAGATAACAATAGTAATTCATTATTAAATTTATTTAGATTCTCAAATCAAATATGTTTATAATAAAGAGAAAAGACGTTTTAATTTTCCAGATTAGCATTACGTTTGGATTCTAATTGTTTATATTTTTGTGATTTTCAACTACTTTAAGTTGTGGATCGCGGTGAAGACATATACTTAACATATTAACTTAACACAAACGTGTAAATACATAATAATTATGTATTATACTGCTTGTTTCAATGAAGTAATAATTATGTTAGAAGCTGCATGTTAGTATTTTGGAGGGATTGTAGGTGAACACGATAAACGCATATAGGGCCTATGTTTATTTCTGCATATGCCATCGACAATCTAAGCAAAACAAATACGTCAAAATACGCGAGAAAAATAGCAACTAAAAACTATTTTCTTCGGGGCAGTGTGTTTCTTAAACTCTGAGAGAGTGAATTAGCACCTAAGATGATGATTATTCATTTGAACAGTAAGTAGGGTATTCTTTCCGCTTCTTTGCACGTTTAGGCAAGTCAAATCCTTGTGTTTTTTACCTATGCGTACAAATTACATTAATTTATTGATTTAGTGAGTACAATTAAATACCTAAATATGAAAAACTGAATTTGAATGGCTGTTTACAGGAAATATCTACATTATTATGGCAGATTTTCACAATTATTGTCAGCTGAAATGGCAGTATTTTGTTTTCAAAAGCATAAACCTGGAAGTACATTATCTGAAAAAACCTCGTTATTCATCAGAACATGTTTTAATATTTCTTTGAAATGTTGCTCTGTTTGTAATTTGCTTGAGTACTTAACCCTTGAAGCGCTGATTTTTTTAATGAACGCCATGGAGACCAAATGGTTTTTATCAACTCAAAATCATCATAACTGTCTTAGTTAGCTTTTTCCGATTCATTTGAATACCTATGTTATGGGTCTACGGCTATTGGAAATATTTGTCCTCTTACAGCGCGAGGATAGACTTTAGTCGTCAGAATCTGACGTCTACAGACGTCAGATCCTGACAACTAAAGTCGATCCCCGCGCTGTAAGGGTTAAATATAGTAGACACATCAGGACAAGGGTTATTTATTCTGCTCTGCAAATGTAAAAAAAACAGTTCATGCTTCCTTTTGACTTTGCACGGCAGTATTTAAACGCAAAGAGTGATTTTGTTTATTATAACCACTCGTAGTATTTTTTAACTCATTCAAAACGGCACTCTCAGTAGATGCATGTTTCTGTGGACGGGACATTTTTTTAATGTACTTTTTAGACGTCACATAACACGAGGTATCTCGGGCTCCGTCTTGTACTGTCGAAGTACTGTCGAAGTAGCTTACCCCAGATATCTCGGGCTCCGCCCGGAATGAGTTAATCGGAGTCTGTATGTTACTACATAACGGACGAAGACATTTATCGATATTCCAATATATGTAAACTATCACCTATTAGCCTATCTATCAGCTGAATAACGGCAAATGCTGCCTATTGCCCACATTAATTGACATCATATTTACAGTAGGCTTACTGGTTCAATTTCATTAGTTACCAACATGACGCTGTGTTATGCATCATTTTTGTGTAGTTTCAGTGGATAATATTATATTTTTTTCAAAATAAAAAGTATAATAGAAAGGCAGTAAGTGATGCCGATTACGTCATTGGTGTGTAGGCCTAGTAGGAATGGCTATCACATTCACAGTACATGTTTAATTTCAATTCTTATGTGTTGCATAATAGACGAATAAATCTGTCTATATGACTGTGAAAAATATTCATAATAATTTCGTAGTTGAGTAATTTTGTCCACTGCATCATTTGTGTGCGCTCTGAATGATATCGTCTCCACGGTACATGTTTAATTTCAATTCATATGTTATTACATAACGGTCAGAGAAATCCCGCTATCTGTGACTCGATATGATCCGTAGATTTGCTATCTTGTCTGGGAGTGGGACACCGACTGAATTAGAATATTAAGTAGCCGGGGGCATGGTCTACTTCGGCAATCAATAACATAATATCCCTCGACTGGACACAAACTGACCGGCGAGCTGACCAGTGGACTGAGTATGTGGAGGGAGGGGGGATCCCCGTTCATCTAATGTTCATCTAATGATGGTGCAATGTTGAGCCAGCGTCGCGGACGCTGGCCCAACATTGAGCCAGCATTGGATGAACGTCTAATGTTTGCTGGGCATCCCCATGGCCTGTCAATGCATAATAGGGTAGTATCGCTAGATTTCCTATCACACTTCCCACTATAACAACCCACCCATACAACGTTGGCATAATGTCACAGACGTTAACCCAACGTTGCTCAAGTGTTTTATTACTAGTTATCTACATGTCATGGATAGTGATCACGCCATGTGAAATGAGCTTGTCAAATGCGGCCACTGACCAAATGATTATGATTTGTACTGAAACTGAATCAATGCAATCTGGAATAAATCTCGGGAGTGACACTGATCAATGGTATTGGTCAATGTGATTATGCTTAATGCGTTTTCATATATCATAATTCTTGATACGTGTACTGGATACATGGTTTACACTAATATTATCACGTATTTAAAGCCATTAAATTTTGTTGTGATAATTATTAAAAAACATTGTCTAAAAGCTAAAGACAAAGTACTTTATTTGTCATAATGTTAACATTATCAATCCCACCTATAAGTAAACGTAATGTTTATAAGTGTGCTGAAATTGTAAATGTACAGTATTGATTGTTTACCCTTACGGCGCGGGGATCAACTTAATACGTCAGAAACTGTAGACGTCAGATTCTAAAGTCGATCCCCGTACTGTAAAAGTAAAGTTATTTATAATGGTCGTGGACCCATAACCTGATAACATATTATTATTCACATAAATCAGAAAGAGCTAACGAAGACATGTGTAATGTTTTCGTATTGAGAACACCCTTTGAGCTCCATGGTTTATACTAATGTATTTCAGCGTTTTAAGGGTTAGCATGTTAATCAGTTGGTGAAAGATACCGTGTAGTGAAAATACTTATTTACACAAACATGTATATACATGTGTTTGCACATGTTTAAATAATATAATTTACCTTAGCCTTCAAATGGAGAGAATTTATACAAGCTTACGTAAATCAAATAAATGGTTATTGTTTTAGCGAAACGTTTAACCCTTTGACTTCCAGGCCGGGTTGCATACCAGGATCCAGATATACTGGTGTAGGAGTTCTATTTTTCGTCATTTGAAGCTGGAATTGCTAACGCAATTTCCAGCTTCAAATGACGAAAAATACATAAATGTAGTATATATTTGACGAAAATTTGTGTCATTTTATGGTTACGTTCATTGACGAATGACGACGGAAATTTCCGTCATGTATGGTAGTGAAAAGGTTAAATAAACAGAGAAGATACCGAGCTTTCAGGAATTGTTAGAAGAATTGAGAGGATTCGGAATAAGTACATCAATAATTATGCAATAATCATGCTGGATTCGAATTTACTCATTACAGCTTTATATATATGGTGCACCGTACAAAACGTTTTTATAGCTGGCTATTTTTTTGTTTCTAATTTAGCAGTTTGATCAAGTTTTTTCTTAAAAATAATTGTTGATGGTATATATAAATTAGTATAATAATGCGATTTTAAAAGATTCACCACACTGCGCTTATCTAATGCATCCTTAATCATAAATCGATTCCAACAAGTTTGACATAAATGTCATTGCAAAATTGTAAAATACATTGGAACAATTTAGTTACAATGATTAGGTTTAACTTCACACTTTAACATGGTGGTCATTTGAACTAATTGTATACAATGACAATAGTTTTAACATTGCAATTGAACAGGTTCAAAGCTAATCCGCGTCTATACTCGTCAACATTTTTTATTGAATATTACTTGTAGCTACTATACTACATCTAGACGCCTTTAACTTTAACACACAAGAACGATTGCCGACCTTGATGTTCTGATCTGAATTATATAGGCAAGGCTCGCGTGCTCAGGGTTGTATTCAATCTCCTTTTGTCCGATTCCCCAGCTCAGAGGCCTGGGTGGTGGAGGGACTGTTCTTAACATGCTTAAGTGAAATCAACACAGGGGATCTTCTGTGACCAACGCTCAACAATGGGTGGATGATGGGCCAGCGCCGGCAGGAGCTGGCCCATCATTCACCCATTGTTCAGCTTAGTGTTTCTGGAGCTTTATCGACTTGTCCCTCAAGTCATAACGCAGTGTTGTAAGCCAGATAAGTACATCTCATATCAATGACTGGGGACATGCTATTATGGCCTGCCAGCCATGGTATTGTAAAGGGAGAGAAGACAAATAAACTAGTCTCATATTATGTATCAATGGTGGAGGTGTAATTCACAATAACTTGTAGCGTTTGCTTTTCGACGATTTCGAAGTCAATTCTAACCACTTTCCATCATTATTTAAATTTATCACATGTAACTTTAAAGTTAAATTGTAATTTACAGTGAAGCTGAGAAGCTTGGTGGGGAAGATTACGTCCTCAACAAGCCTGCAAGTTTCATATAGCCTGATAACAATTTAGTTTAAAAGTGCCACGTGCCAGGTGTGATGTCCCTCAAAATAGGCCCATTAATTTATTCCTTATGTTACGTTACTTTCAAAATTGTAACTTCATAAAAAAAATCATTATTTGAATGGCTTTGAGGAAATGATATAAGTCCGCATTTTCTCATTGTCATATATAATGCTTTAAAGTTCAAAGCATTTAACAAAATTATATATTTTGTTTTTATTGGACTTTGTTACTTCAGTAATTAGAAACATATCGAAAGTTATAGATTGGTGTTTATTATTCATTCATACTAGCAGTTATATAGTTATTGATGTTGTGAAACCCATTTCTGGCATTTTTTATTTTGTTCTAATTTATAATTAAACTTTTGACATTTACAAATATCTTTTTTTTTATAAACGTCACAAACAAACAAAGTGCAATATACATGACGATGATAATAATAATAATGTTATTGAAAATGTACCTGATGTTCTAATATTTTGGTAAAAAAAATGTCTGAGTTGACCATTATTATTGATGATGCTCTAGAATTATGATTTTATTTGTCACAGTTACAGTCCAAATTATTTATACATACATCACGTCTTCGGCTTCTGACAAATTGAATTGAATGTTCAGTAGTTTTCTAACATACAATAGCCTTTATAATGTACGCTAGCCTTGATTGGGAAAACAAAGCGATGTAAGCCCAGCAACGCTAACCTACATCATTACATGTATTTGACAACTAGCCTTTGATGTGAAAAATGTATCAGTGATAATTTCAACAATGTTCTGATAGTGTTTGATATGTAAGGGGTCCATCAACTGATGACGAGACACATCGCAAGAGAGTTGGTAAATAATTTATATGTATAATTTGAGGAAGAAAAGATAAACATAAACTTTCTTAGTAAACATCAATTCATTAGCTTAACTAAGAGCACAGCTGAGAAATGAGTGGCATAGGAGTGATGCTGACGTGACCATTGTTACATGTATGTCTGCTTCCACCATTGCATCATCAAGACCGCAGTTATTGTCATTGTAGTGAGTACAGATCTACTTGTGCTAGTGTTCCATCAGTATTCACAGGGCGACGAGCATGTTCGCAAACTTTGATCGAACGGGTTAGTATAACCATTCTTAGAGAAGTAATTGGACTTCGCATTGCCCATTCGCATCTAATTATTAATACGCTATGCGATACCACATGTGGACCATATGAAATTAGATAAAGTAACAGCCTTAGAAAATATAAAATTATTGACAACAGTTTTCTGTAGACTTAGCCAGTCGACATGTGTAGGCCTACAAGCCAGTGCGAGTTTGGCTGAGGAATACTTTTGACGTTTGTGAAACACAGCAATGATGTGTGTTAAAACCATAGGGGCCTAATGTAAGCTATATCAATATATGTAGTAGTTGTTTATTGACCTGACTGAGCTATATTATAAAATGTAACTGCTCTAAAAATAACAAGAACAATCAGAAACTCGATGGATATGCCAATAAGTCGATTTTCGAAGTCAACCAGAGTAATAATTCGAGAGTGGGTAGAAAAAAATCATGAAAAATTAAATGAATATTGGCGAATGTAGAGTATTTACGTCGTCGAGCTGTTAAATAATAATGACGATAAGTATACAGTGAGTCAGAGACTGCAAACTTCCGTCAAAATTAATAATTATTAATCCGGATTCTCCAAATTTACACACCTCCAGTAAGAGGTGTATGCAAATCCGTTCATTATTTTTCAAGTAGTCAGAGAGACGGACAGACAGACAAACAAACCAACACGTACACAAACATAACATTCCTAGGGGTGGCAAGAATAATAGACATCACTAAGACAATGAGTCTCCGCCACATAGTGGCTGGAGACTTATTAACAGATACAATTGCTCACAACTGAATTGTACTTAAGTGTGGACAATACAAAAAGACACGAATTTTCACATTTCGCGGCTATCTTGAATTTGTACATGATAATACATTGATACATTTTGTATATATCCCACTGTGTTCTTTCATACAAAACACAGAAGTGTGGATACCAATAACTTTATTATGACATGCTGGAAATACAGTGTGCACTAATTATAAGATTTCACATTTGTTCAAGACGGCCATTTTGTAAATTAGCTTTTTCGCTCTTTCCCCAGCGAAATTTTCGGTAAACTTTTTTTGAGAGGCAAGCACACATACTAACGAATCCAAAAACGCTGAATAACCTTTTGAAGTAATTTTTTTTGAAACTTCGTATGATTTTGACCTAAAATGACTGGGCTATAGTGTCTCTTAATTTTATTCAAGTAAAATGATGTAATGATTGGCATGGCATAGACTGATCCATATGAGGGCTGTTTACAACATTTCAGCTGCCATTTCCTGTATGCCTCAGAGGTAAACTAATCCCAGTTAAATGTTCCTATATAAAGTGATGGACTTGGATCACTTCACCACTGAAGGAAAAGTATCAAACTTTGAAAGTAAAAAATATGTTGACCAACAAACTGCGAATTTTTTAACGAATGGCTTAGATATTTTAATATATTATTTCCTATATATTTTTTACTTTCGTAAAATGACATGTGCAGAACTAATTTAAGGTTTGGATTTGGATCACTTCACCTTCGATTCCTTCGTTTCATTTGGTGCGTTTTATGTTGGCTGACGAGCAAGGTATGAGCTGGGTCTGCTCATTGTAACAAATTGAACGTAGCTACAATACCACTGGTTACGCTGTTTATGTTTAACACGAATACTCAACATGTTGTAGGTAGAATGACAATTTAACCCCATAGAACTTCACGATACATCAAAGCAGAATTTTGTATCTCAGAACAAAATTTCTTACATGTAGTTTTTTAACACCTAGTGATTTTAAAACGAACATTGTTTTGAACTGTTTAATGATCACAATTATATTTTGTTACTTGCAACCCACTTCAAGTCATCTTCAGCCACTACAAGTCGAGAGTGTAACGGATGAAAATCACAATGTAATTTTCAGGCTTGAAAGGGTTAAGACGATTTCGTGATTGCATTATAAATACAAACATATTAATCATGTTAATTCGCGAAATGAAAACAAAAAACTGCGCGACAAGATATTTTTAAAGCTTAGTAAGATATTGTTTGCAGTAGTCTAATAACAGATTATAATGACACTAATAACCCTTTCAAGCCTGAGTTTACCACTGTCATCTTCATCCACTACAAGCCTCGAATTGCTCTCGCAATTCTCGACTTGTAGTGGATGAAGATGATTTAAAGTAAAAAATAAAGATAATTGCTAAGTATCGGTTAACCAGTTTCATAGAAATTTACATTCTAAAACTCCTAGGTTTGGGGGAATTAGGTCCGTTTTCAGGGATGTAAAATGATGCTTTATTGCATCGTGAGGCCTTAAAGATTTAACAGCGATTTCCGTGTCAACCCAGCAAACACAAAACATTCGTATAACATTTGTACAACGTCGGCCCAACGTCTTCGACGTTGGTCCAACATTGTAAAAATGTTATACGAATGTTTCGTGTTTCCTGGGAAACACCAGTTAGCTTCACATACGGCTAAGGAACATGATTGTGACCATGTATTCATGATTGTGAGTTAACCCCTACATCGCTAAGCGCGACTATAGTCGTTTTTAGTCTGTTTTATTAGCCGTTTAACACTTTGAGCCCTCATGATGCATTAATGCATCATTTTACATCCCTATAAACACAATTAATTTTCCTACAACTAGGGGGCTTAAAATGAAATTTCCATGAAACTGTTTTACAAATACATGGCAATTTTCGTTAATTTTTCACCCACTTCAAGTCATCCTCATCCACTACAAGTCGAGAATCGCGACAGCAATTCGCGGCTTGTAGTGGATGAAGATGACAATAGTAAACCCAGGCTTGAAAGGGCTAAATCGCAGTTATTGGGAATGAAATATGTGTTTAAACATCAAGATTTAGGCTACAAATAAAACAAATATGACTAATTTCCACCTACTGGGAGTTGTGGGTCGCGCTAGCGAAACACGACTTCAAGTGCGTGCAATTTTAAATTATTTAATTTAGCGGCTCAAGAGTTTTTACATCAGATCAGACATCTGTTTAGACTGTTAACATCGTGCCTGCTGTAACAACGATGTCATCAGGTTAGTTTCAGTGCATCTAAAGGATACCCAGCAAACATGAGACGTTGAACCAGTGCTGGTTTGATGCTGGCCCAGCGTCGCAGACGGTGGGCCAGCATCAAACCAGCATTGGGTCAACGTCTCGTGTTTAGTGGGTATAGCCTACAAGTACGTGCGTAGTTAATTGGTTTAAACAAAATTTATTTCACAGATGGATTACAAACAGCAATTGTCTCAAGTTGCTCTCCTTGGCATAATAAGTAACACAAAATATATAAATGAGTTAACCATGGAAATAAATAAACATAAAAAAAAGATTATAAAATGAGATGATAAATGTTGATTCTATAACAAATTGGGATGATGATGGAATCTTAAAGATGCTTATGAAAATCTGCCACAGGAATATATGAAATCGTGCAATATTATGTATATATATATATATTATGCGATAGTAAGTATGGTGGTATATGGTGGTCTATGTTTTTTGAACCGTACAATATAATTATTTCAACTTTTTCTTTTGTAATATTTCAGCAGAAAGTTTTTGGTTCAGATTTTGGGTTAATGTTATGTGTTTCATGCTGACCAAAAACAATTTTTAAAAATAGTAATATTTAATATTAATATATACACAGTCTGGCTTAAGAGAATAAGTCACTGTCCCGGGGAATCAAACATCGTGTCGCTGTCAGATCTGAGATGCCATAGATTTATTGTTCATTGTATTAACCCATTCATCGCGGATACCGAGTTGAGACGTCAGAATCTGACGTCTAAGTCGATCCCGGCACTGAAAGAGAAAAATATTTCTAATGGCAGTAGACTGTACGCATAACATAGGTATTCAGATGAAGCAGAAAGACCTGACGAAGACATTTATGATGATTTCAAATTGAAAAAAACCCGTTGATCTCCATAGTTTATATACAAATATTTCAGCGCTTGAAGGGTTGATGAGAATGTGCACAGAAATTCTATATCGCGACAATAACGTGATCGCTCGTGTATAAAACCGCGTTAGCTTCACAATGATGGGTGGCAGAGAGAGATTTCAACCCTGGTCCTCGCCCTTATCAATTCATCGCTCATGATCTGGAAGTAATTGTGAAGATCGGATGTATGGGGATTTTGCGAATAAACCTAGCTGCATCTTTCACCCTAGTTACCACATAAACTGGCCAGGTATTATATCTGGCTGAATGGATAGGTTTAGTAGATCTGTGGTCTGCAAAATCAAAAGGCGGTATCTGCTCAAATGCAAAGCAAGCAGATACCGCCTTTTAGTTCGTCATCACATAACTTGTAGCACCAGGCTCAGCAATCAGATCAACAAAGCCAAAAGGCAGTAACTGCCCTCTTGAAAAGCTGAGCAGATACTGCATTTCTGTTTTGCTCTGCTGAACTGCAATGTCGGGGTCCAAAAAACTAAAGGAGTCAAAGAATCAGCCGCTCCTCTGCAAATGCAAAAGGCGGTAACCGCTCACTTGAAAAGTGCGCGCCTTTTGGATTTGTACGGTCAGCACAGATAATCGATGCGCGAGGTGAATCCAGCTGAAGCCGACACGCGACCCAGAGCTGGTCGGAGCATGGCCCGACGCCGCAGAAGTCTGCCCAGCGTCCGACCGGCTCTGGGTCAGTTTGCCGCGTCCGCTGGCCAGTCCACGGCGAGGGATGGGACAGGTCAAGCGACCGGACCACGGACGCCGTGTTACGCCCAATGTCTATATATATCTTTCAACCCCGCGGGATATTTCTGCCTTATCAGCGCTAAATTGTCCAGTGGAGTTTTTGTCGAATCGCGAAACGTGGATCGATTGCGGTGTGTCGTAGTTCGGAGTCCTACAAGATAAAGCATGTATATAGGCTATCCGGTCATAAATTCAAATAGCCCTAGTGTACACACGGGCTGGGGTGGGGTGGGACTCACACTTGTACGTTGTCTATAGGGAGGGAACATACTTTGGTTAGAGAATGTGAGTTCTAACTTTAACCGCCAAATGATTTTATTGAAAGTTCCACCGAGTTGAAGTTGTGAATCGCTGACGCGATACACAACTTCAAGTGAGTGAAAATTATCCAAATTTTACAAAATAATGGTCGACTATTTTGAAATTTTGTTGATCGATGTCACGTTTTATCTTTAACATGTTCAAAAGCTGGTATTTAATTTACTAATAAAAAAATGAGAACAAGCTAATATAATAGAGATCGGCGGTTAAAGGGTTAGAGCCCAACGTACACCTTGCGAAGCAACCCAAATGGTCGCAACAAAACAGTTTCACCCAGTTTCAGCAGTTGAGTTGATTGTGTCGCAAGGTGTGTGCCGTACTTTACTCCGTCTTACCAAGGATGTTATATTATAACCTGTTTGGTCTCACTCACAGACCACCCCTGAACATGATAAACGAACATTCTGTATTCATACAGACCATAATAATTATTATATGCTCAGATATCAATCGAACATAACGATTAAAACATTAAACACAGGGGGGGGGGGATTTAAATATAGTAAGATATGGTATATTCAAACTATTTAGATTGACGTATACTTTTTTTGGAAGAGGGGGTCTGAACTACCACTATTCTGCCGTACAAAAGCATTATCTGCTAATAATGCCTTTTGGATTTGCATGACAAAAGCCAAAAAGCAGTATCTGATTACTTTAGAAACATTTTTTGCTTTGCATGCTTGCATTGGACAGAAATGTTAGAATTTCCAAAATGCACTAGAGGAGTCTTCACTGACATTGCGCCAACGTCGGGACAATGGTGCCAACCGGGTCATGTAGCAGCGAGCAATAAAACCCCGTGGAACATGACGCAGGATAATATACTGCTTTTGATCTGCTCCCTAAAATAGCGCGCGTTTTCAGCTTGGTGGATTTAGTGGGCACCTGGATCAATCCGCTTTGAGGTGACTGTCGTTAAACTTTGGGAGTGCAGGATAAATCTTCTCTAATATCAATTAGGTCGATTTTATCATGTTGTATATTATCATGTTGTATAAATCACTAACATCATTGCCGTCGATGTTAATATATCAAAAATAGTCGCCAACTTCTTATTTACAAGTTTGTTTTGTTATAACCTCTGATAACAGACCTGAAAAACAAAATGGCTGCTGAAATTCGGACAAAATGGCGGCCAAATCGCTGAAATTGTAGGATATTTCTTGTATTTGCTATAATACGATTTCGAGTTACCCGAAATCAACTATCAGGAATGTTTCATAAGTAGCAAATACATACACTTTATTAGCATGCAACATAAGTTTTAAAGGACATGTTTTATTAAAAAAATCCTCAGCGTGATCATGTGTCATAATCGAGGCCAAAGCAGGTTCGTCAACAGGGAGCCGGGCTGCTGAGGGACTAGGGTGGAAAAGCCAGGTCAAATAGGTGAGATTTAAGTAATGTCTGGAATGTTAAGATTGTTTTGGCATTACGTATTGGCACAGGCAGAGCGTTCCATAAAGCTGGACCAGATATAGAGAAAGCTCTTGACCCAGTCTTAGTCTTTATACGAGGAACAACAAATCTATTCGAATTAGTGGAGCGTAGATATTTTGAGCATTTCGGCCGAACAAGTAAATCAGTCAGATATGCAGGTTGGTTTTCTTTTAGGGTTCGGAAAGTTATTGCGCATATTTTAAAATGAATGCGAAACTTGACAGGAAGCCAATGTAATCGTTTTAGGATTGGAACGGAACGACTAAATCGTGGGGTCTTGGTTACTACTCTTGCAAGGCAATTTTGAACGCGTTGTAATCTAGCGATATCCTTTTCTGGCATTTTGTGAAAAAGTGAGTTACAATAATCTAACTTACTACTGACGATTGCCACTGCAATTTGCTTGGCAAGATCTAAGGTCAGACTTTTTCGAATTCGACGCAGGTCACGGATATGATAGAAGCATGCCCTACATGTTTGGGATATGTGTTTTCCGAAATTCTGGCTACTGTCGAATAGTACACCAAGATTTTTAGCTGATGTACATGGATTTGTGTCTTGACCTAGAAGTAAGCATGGGAAATTATTCAAGAATTTTTCTCGTTGATGTTGAACATACCTAAAAACAAAATAGTTGCTGACATGCTCCCGAAGCGGTGGTAAAAATGGCTGAAGTAAACTATTAGTAACTGTTGTAAGCGGTTTACCTACCAACTCACCAATACACTACTCGACAATCCGCCTCTGGTGACATCTATTGGATAGACCGACATTGGATAGACATCTCGTGTTTAAGTGCAGTTATTATGGTTATTGAGCGTTGTACATAACATACATTTACATCATTTTGATGTATCAGTTGCAGTAATTTTATACTGTTGGGGGCATGAGAGCAGCATATGCTGATTCTGTTTCCCGATATTATTATACACCAAAATAGCTATTTATCTTCACGTAATAATAATTAAAAGATTGAATAAATCAACAGCGGGTGGTTTGTTTGCCAGCTGGCACCAGTTACTATTGCACTTACAATATATCACGAGGCTTATTCTGTGAAACGCAGTGACGTCACTCGGTGAAAACTAAGTTATATAACACCCCTCCCCCCATACTTCATTCTGTGAAACGCAGTGACGTCACTCGGTGAAAACAAGGCTATATAAAATCCCCTCCCCCATGCTCCATTGTATTAGTGAAAACAAAGGTGGTCAAGGTTTCACAGAATTTTTAATTTCTTATACTCAACGTAACATTTTGAAATCAATAATGATATTACCATACATTTATTTCGGAAGTTGTACTTTTGTATATAGGCCTACATACTATCCTCATTTTTTTCATATGATGTATATTCACAAGAGGTCACACATGAAAAATAGCCTGACTGCTAATAATCATGACAGTGTCCACAATGTATACAAATGATTCAATAAATAAATAAATACAGTAAATTAATAACGAAAAACCGAATAAAATTGTAGAAATAATCATTTTCGGTAAATGTTGTTGTTGAGGATTTTGTTGGCTGTGTTATCCAGTTATTCCAGTAATGGTATCCTTACCCCAACATTGGTTCAACAGTATCCCAGCAGTCACGAGACGTTTATGCAATGTTAATCAGACGCTGGCTCCAACATTCAACTAACATTGCGCCAACGTCTCCTATTTATTGAGATAAGGGAACTCTCTTTATAGAAGGCCTCTTAGCAGGAAGTATGCTAGGGTTGCTTTGAGATCTTGATAATCCCTCGGATTATTACGCTCATGACCCTGTACAACACCGTGCCATTAGAGACAAGTTCACTTGGTGTTGTTTTTTTTCACACGAAATTGATTTTGTTGGCATCGATCCCATGTTTTCACCGTCTAAGTTGTTTCTTGGGACAGCTGTGACTGGCCACAAAAGAGAGTTTGCCTACTTCAACAAGAACCGGTCGATGCAAGTGGCTGGACTGCAATCTAAATGGCCTGGTGCTAATTCAATCGGTAGTCCAAATTCACATTTTAAGACTTATCCACCGGTACCAGTAGAAGATACATTTTTCAAATTCGAAATAGTTTATCATCTTTTTAAAATCTCTAAATGTTATTGGCTCCCTATAGTCACGCGTTGAAACTGTTGTCGGTCCAACTACTTTGCATCTATTTTAAAACAGACCACTACATTATTTTCATTGTCTGACCATGACTCTACTCTAAATGATATGTGCTCAATTCTAAGCCGTGAATGGAGAGTTATCGTTGATCAAGTACAGATCAATTATCATAGTAGGCATAATGGTATCATAATCAGTCAGGTGTGACCGAGCTGTTGATTATGTTCAGACTACTTGATGGCATGTGTCTTGTAAACTAGATAGAATTTTGCGAACAACAGTGTATTCAGGGCCTTCATCCCTTTGGGGGAGCGCAAGTAGTTTCTATTTGTTTAGACGCACTAAACATTGTAAAATATTATTTGACAATATGTATAGGATAAATTCCAAGGAGCTCTACAATCTTAGCTGTTGAAAAGGCCGAGGCCAAAGGCTTTTTCCACAGTTGCGATTGTAGAGCTCAGTTAAAACCGTCGGAGCTCTATTTACAATTATTTACTTTACTGTTGTGTGCTATATCTCAATAGAACGGACATTTAGTTATTTGTTATATGTTAGATATAGCAATGGTAGATATAGCATGTGTCGATTGGCTAAATTGATCATCAACGTTTACGTAACCCTACCCCCCCCCCCCTAATTCTAGAGCGGTTTGGGGGTACCCCCATATAAGCTGTCAAAATAAAAAAAACTCGAGCCCATTGTATTACTGTTAGCATCTCATTACATTTTTTAACATATCAAGCCTTATCAAAATTTGGGGGGGTGCACGTAGGGGACGTGGTAGTCCATCGCTTGAATTGGTTTAATGAGTCTACAGCATATCTCAATAATCACCAATATTGTTCATAAATCGAGCACGGTCCTAGTAAATTTACACCCATGAACTGAACTTCAGTCTTACATTACCATCAAACATTGTAGGCCTACATTTTGGTAGTATAAAGGAGTTTTAGGCAATATACTCAGTATAATTTCTGTTACAATTCTTATAAAGAATTAAGAATACTTAGTCGTAAGTAATGTCAGCTGGACCCAACAGTTGGATTATTTCTTATTGTGTGCATTGATATCAAAATGTTTAGTATTGGTCCAATAAAAATATTGTTATTTTCCAGCGTGACCTCAAATTTGACAAAAAATGCACAACGCACCCCCATGTGGCCTGTACGAAAAACTGATACCACATTTTGATTGTAGGCTACATACTACCAGGAATTGTTCCTGAATATTATATTCTACCATTCGGTCAAGTCTTAAAATGTAGTGCCGTCGAACTATTATTTTTCGAGTGCCTGCTCCTGGTCTATCAAGGCCAGCCCCACTCACTGGTAAAAATTCAATGGCCCAGTTTAGCTTACATGTTCACAAAGGTGACCTAAAACCGCATTTGTTTTATTTAACGCTCCTCCTTTACTCTTTAATACATCCTCTTAGCTATTTAGCACCTCATCATCACCATGTATCGCCCCTCCTTGGCTTTTAGTGCTTCTCCATCGCCCTCAACGCCACTTCTTAGCCCTTTAAGGTATCCATGTTGCCTTTGTATGCCTCTCTGGGAATACCTCCCTTTAACCCTTATCAATCGCCCATTAACGCCTCTCTGCTGGCCTTTCTCTGTCTTACTTTTAAGGCCTATCTGTCATTCTTCACCGTCTCCCCGTCGCCCATTAACGCCTCTCCATTGACTTAACAGTCAGTCGCTCTTTAACATCTCTCCGCCGTCCTTTTCACGCTTTGCTGTCTCTTTTTAACAGTTCCTCTGACGTTTAATGCCGATTGGTCTCCTTCAATGGGGAATGGAGAGGGTATTAAACTCGATGGAGAAACATATTTATAATAATTTATGTTTAGCTGTAAAGTTATTGTAGTTTAGGTTTTTCAAAATGTTGATGGTGACTATTTTGTATTTAAAGGTCAATATCGTCCCAAATCTAAAAATATAGCCATTTCATTGGATTTGTCATCCCCAAAATAGTAGCATTTGATATATTATGTATCCACTACTATAAGTATGGCATACTAGTAGATGCCTGTTATCAATTATGTTTGATACTTTCTGGAGGTCTTTCAGATGATTGGCTGGGCAATGAGAAAGAGCTTTGCAGAAAAAAATGTAAGAACTAAAGGACATTTTACAGGCATTAGAGGGCGACGAAAAACTCATTGTTAAGGGTTGACAAAGAGGAGTTAAACGACTCGGAAAACGTATCTATTCCGCGAGATACTTTCTAGAGGTATTTCAGAGGGTTTACTGAGAAGGAGCTTTGCAGAAAAAAATGCAAAACCTCTTGAAAATATCTTGAAGGGCATGGGGCATTGCTAAGGGGTGGTGAAGGGACAATGAAAGACGAAAACAGCTTTAAATGTACAATGGAGAGGCATTAAAGGACAACGAGAAATATTGGCCATGGAGGGGCGTTGAAAGGCGACAGACATGGGGTAAAGTGTGACAAAGCATCGTCAAAGTGTCACACAGAACTTCCAAAAGGATGTTGGGGCGCTAAAGGACGGCAGTGAAACTTCGAAGGGCAGAGGTAATCCGTTATTTCAAGGCGATCTTGGCCTATTGCACGCAGCTCAATTTAAAAGTCAATTTTAAAAATATGAGAACGTAAGATGTGCACTCTACAGTGATGCCCATGACACAGTGTAGATTTAACCCTTTAACCGCCGGTGCCGCATATAGTCGGGTTTTCATTTTTTATTATCACATTAAGTACCACCTTTTAAACATGTTAAAGATAAAATGTGACATCAATCAGCACAATTCGAAAACAGTTGACCTCCATTTTGTCAAATCTGAATAATTTTCACTCACTTGAAGTTGTGGATCGCGTCAGCGAGACACAACTTCAAGTGGGTGAAAATTCAGATTGAATAATTTGGCGTTTAAGGGGTTAATTGGCACATGTTCAACTGTCTGGCAATTAACTCATTTTCTACGTTTATGCGATTTTTGGAAATTCATGAAAGATATGTACCACAAATATATGCAAGGGTGTATATGGAATTGGGATGGTGTATCTGTCACTTTATGAAGTAGCAAATATACCCTTGCATGTCCAAGGAGACGAATCATTGTATCAGCAAGAAAATCACAATATTTTGTAAGTAGTATAACAAAATAAGAGAACGTCATTATCGTGGTGTATTTTTGCACCATTCATTTGGAATCGTCTTACATCACAAATGGAATTTCACATTGTTTCTGAAGCTTTAGACGTAACCTTCAGGCACATCTTTCTGATCAGGCATTCTCTTTCTAGCTCCCCTGGGCCCCGGACTGAAGTGATGAAAAACTAGCCCAAACTTGGAAAAAGCTTCCTAGTTATCGCCAGTCTCTACAACGCACCTGAGATCGGGTCTCCGAGGAGTAAAGCGCCAGAAAAGTACCAAATAATAATATTATACTCAGTTGTATTATATCACTTTTTATTCAATGAACGTTATTCAAAATGAGCTATGTTGTACGTACTTACAAAATTGGTTATCACAGGTTTGGCGAAATATTAACTGAGTAATTGCTAATTGAAACCATGTACGCGTAGAAAGCTATAATAGCAGGAAAATATGTAATACGGATAGACTTATTAAATTTAAATAAGCAGATCTGTACATGATGATGATAATGATAATACACGAAACCAATATTGATAAAATAGGCTTTACTATTATAGGCCCTATATAGAATGAAAGTGGAATCATATTTTCATATTTTCTTTCATGGTTATTACGGTACTTGTTGTGACATTTTACCAGCGCGTAATGTGTTATGTGTCTGGGGCCAGTTACACGGTGTCCCAGCAAACACGAAGCATTCACCCATTCCTATGTTGGCTCACCGTCTTTGATGCTGGCCCACCATTGATACAGCATTGGGTGTATGTCCCGCGTTTGCTGGGCTGCCACACGTAGTAATATATAGGGGGTCTGCACTGAGGTCCTGTATCTCGTGTTCCATACAATGACTATTGAACTCAGGGCAGACCATGTCGTTTTGGGTATTACTTTTGGGTCAGCTGTTTTTTTATGAACACAAGCCGCCTGAAATGACTAAACATCCAGAGGCAGGAAGGCAGGCAGGCTGGCTGGTTTTTCCGGGTATCTTGCTTGATGGTTAGCTATCTGGCTGTGGGGCTGGCTGTATGGCTAGATAGATCGATTGCTAACTGAATGGCATGCTAACTGGTTGATTGGTTGGTTGGCTGGCTGGCTGGCTGGCTGGCTGGCTGGCTGGCTGGCTGGCTGGCTGGCTGACTGACTGTCTAGTTCGCTGGCTGGCTAACTGTCTAGATTACTGTCCGGCTGTCTACATGTACCTAGCTGACCGGCTAGCTAGCTGGATAGATATTATTTGTAGTTATCTAGGTAGCTGGCTGACTGGCCGGCTGGGGCTGGCTGTGTGACTTGCTGACTAGCTGTTTTTTTATGGTTCTCTGGTTGGCTGGTCGGTTGATTGTCTAGTTGTCTGGCTGGCTGTTTAACCAGTTGGTTGGCTGGCTACCAGGCTGGCCGACTTGGCTATCTGTCTGTGCGCGCGTATGGTTGGCTGGCTGATTATCTAAATGTCTAACTATCTGGCAAACAGTTTAACTGGCTTGCTGGCTGGCTGGCTGGCTGGCTGGCTGGCTGGCTGGCTGGCTGGCTGGCTGACTGACTGGCTGGTTGGCTAGTCAGCTAGATAGTCATCTGGCTCGCAGGTTTGCTGGGTAGATATCTGTCGGATTGGGTAGATGGTTGGTTAGCTAGCTGGCTGTTTGCCTGTTTACTAGTGGACTGGCTTTCCGGCTGGCTAGCTGGCCGACTAGTTGTCTGACCGGCTGGCTATCTGATTAGATTTCTTGTTGCTTGGCTGTCGCCATAAATTCAAAAGAAATAGGCTGTTTTATGTTTTAATTTGAGATACTTATTTGTAACATACTGCCAGTAACTGTTTTCTGTATCTTAAATAGGGAACTATTAATAAGTCTTAACTGAAACTATAGATATCAACTATCGATTTATTTATTGCGCTTCAAAGTACATGACTGTATTTTTAACCAAGATAAACCATCATATTCGTTGGTTACAAGCACGGACATGTTGCTCTATTTTCACACCATCGTCTGACCTGGCCGAGCAGTCATCATGCTCCATAGATAATATTCACACCGAGAGTGACATATCTGAAGCCTTTAGAAGGGTGTAGACTTTATACCCACGTTGAATGTGTTGCGGTGGTGGTGGCGGTGGCAGGAATTCGTGAGGGGAATGCCTCCCCACACCCGACAGCTGATGGTTAGCCGCTGTCTACTGCAGTAGTCTGCATCATTTATGGCCTTAAACCAGCTTTCTTTTGCTGGGCCTCAGTCATCCACCGGCTGATGTAAGAGGTTGTCCATAATCAGCTTGAAAAGGGGACTTGCCACCCGAGCAACACCAGGCCCATCCGCACCCAGTCAGCACGAGATGTGATGCCTGTGCAGGGTAAATATTAGGCCAGTGTCTGCGACGCTGGCCTAACATTAAACCAGCACAGGCAGTTTTGCTGCCTGCTGTGATGCTCTGTCAGAACCACAAGGCAATGTGGTCAATGGATCCACACTGGATGAGGTTAACTTGAAGCCCCCGTGCAAATAGTGCAGCACAACAAGCTGGTTTATTATTAATCCAAGTGTACACGTCCCCCTTAAAATTATTAGTGCAGCACAACGAGTTGGTTTATAATAAATCCAAATGTACACCCTTAACATTAATAGTGCAGATCAACAATATTATTGTAAGTGTAGGCCCCCCTATTTGATTTAAACTTTCTACGTGATATAATTATGTACCTTAGTTAGTTGACACCCTGGTGCAGTGGTTGAAGCTGCCTGCTTGGAAAGTCAAAGAAACACAATGTTTTTTCTCCGCTCACTTGTAAAGATTCAATATTGTTAAGAGCTTCAGTGACCGAGAGGTAGCGGGCACGGCCTCATAACGCCAGGGCTCGCATTTCGAATCATGTGTCTGGAGGGCAGTGTCATCTCATTCATCTCATCATCCTCAGAAGGTTCTCCTGGCCCAGTTTGGCCTATATGTGCACAAAGGTGGCCTAAAACCCCATTAATTTTATTTCATTTCATTTACCTAGACGAGCTCACACTAGCACCGGATTTATAGGTAGTTTTAAAATCAAATATTAGCAAGTGTAAACGGCATAATTGTGACAGGTGGTGCCACCTGAAGCACTCCCTGTATTCACTGGGTCCATAGTATCATTGCATATGAGTTTTAGTTAAATCCTGTCAGAAGTATCGTTTGGCGCAAAGTGGGACTTGGAATTCTTTATATATGTGACTTGTTCGAGCCAGATGGATCTACGATAGCCTTTGAACAATGGCTACATTAAGGTTTAACACACAGGGATTTTTTTTATATTGGGCAGGGCTGGTTTCATGTCTAAAAAAAACTAGTATATTTTTACAAAATAATTTAAATACGAGAACTATTGAATCAGGTCTGTGATTTAATAACCAGGAACGTTTAATTATTGAGGGTAAAATAAGCCAGAAAATTGTTTATAATGGAATTTTGGAGCTACGGAATATAGATGTACATGTACCTCGCATTGAAAGATACTCAGAAAACTCGGGGGATGTAAATTGGAGCTTAATCTTTTCTAGGGTATATAAAGTATGTTTGGAAGTGAAGTTAATTGAGCTTCAGTACTGCTTTTTACATGATATACAAGATTTTTTAAATTATATTTTACATAGAAAACAAGTGACAAAAAATTATATATTTTTTGGAACAGAGAATATGAAGGAGAGTTTCCAGATTTTCTCGGCCAAAAAATGTATTTACATTTCCAGATTTTCAGAAACAATAGCTTTATTTCATGAGTTTAAGATGTACATTGAGAATGTAAAAAAATTATATTATATTATTACTAAGAAAAACGGGAGATGGTGTGGGTGGAATCTAATTTGGAACCTAAATTTTAAATAGATATATGTGTTTGAATGTCTGAAACGATGCGCAACACTGGTCAGCACTGGTTCGGGGTCTCGTGTTTGCTGGGAACCACGGACGATAATCATAATGGTTTGTTTTTAGATCACCAGTTATTATTCGTATTGTTTGTAATAATTAATAATTTGTATACATGTATGAATGTTTTGATATGTGGTTTGTAAATACAAATATTGAAAAAAAAAGTGTGACTTGGAAATTTAAAACCACAGTGCAATCAGAAGTATGAGAGGTGGCGTCACCTGGAGCACACCCTTTATACATCCCTACCTGGCAGACATCATGCACAGGTTTTATTGAAATCCACTCATACCTCTAAGAAAAATTGCATTTTCCATGAAAATGAATCTGGCAACCCTGTATTGACTAGGTACATGGGAGCCTTTTATATGAATTCAAGTTAAATCCTGCAACTTGTTCGAGAGAAATTTGATCAACTAATAAAACGGATTGAAAACGACAATAGTCGTCCTCATAAGCAGTGAAAGGGCTATTAATCAGGTCTTATATTTATTTGATCACTTTACAGTATTTGTTGTGGCAGCATACAACCAGGAAACCCCAAAAGCCAACCGCGCTGGAAAGATTTCCACATTTGTCGAGTCTATAATATATCTACCCAGTTAACCCTTTAACCGCCGGTGCCGCATATATTCAGGTTCTCATTTTTTATTAGCACAATAAGTACCACATTTGAAATATGTTAAAGAGAAAATGTGACATCACCCAGCAAGATTTGAAAAGAGTTGACCTCCATTTTGTCCAATCTGAATAATTTTCACTCACTTGAAGTTGTGGATCGCGTCAGCGAGACACAACTTCAAGTGCGTGAAAATTCAGATCGAATAATTTGGCGGTTAAAGGGTTAAGAGATCGGCCCTCCACGTGTCAAAATTAATGTAGCTAATCCCTAGCCCTCATTTCGTATTTTTTTCAGTATGACACATGAGCGAAAAGGTTGAAGCTGCACTGAAGTCTAATGTTGGGATCGTCATCTGTCGTTTACTGAGCATCGACTGCCCAGTAAACACAATACATTTGTATAACCTTTATACAATGTTGGGCCAACGTCGAAGACGTTGGTCCGACGTTGTATAAAGGTTATACAAAATCAGCCCGTCCATTATCCTGATTGTGTATATAGGTCTGCGTACGTTATTTATGGCAGCAGTGTCACTGGTTCGAGTCCAGTGCACCTGCACCATCGTAATCAGATCCTCAGAGGCAGTGATGTACGGCTATCCCACTGACAGTGCTAATATCTCATAATGTGTCAATGTAGCAGATAGGGCATTATATCGATTGAAGACACCCCCGCAAATAGGTTGAAACAGTGTTGGTACAATAGTGGGCCAGCGTCACAGACGCTGGGCCAACATTATGACATTATATTTTGTTCGCTGGGTGGATAAACCTTCATCAATCTGGTCTGGTAAAGAGATAACGTGAGTAAGTGAATGATTTTATTTCGCCAGTTATAAAATAAAATTGTTCACTTTTATCTGGTCCAACGCATAATATCACACCCAAAATGCGCCCACTATTTACACATGTCAATATTTATTTAATTTTATTGAAACATATCTCCCTGCGATTCTGATTTAACACATGACCTAGCTGAGATTTTTACAAATGTCATGCATGAAGACGGAGCCAATGCTATGTACTAGACATTGACCAGGAGAGAACGCAGTGATGGTCAGTGTATTCAGGTCTGTCTCTGAATTCGGGCAGCGTTGCGTTGATTGTGGTCAGTAGTTCTAAGTGATGCATAAAGAAACAGGTACATAATGGACATGCCCATATTATTATATGCAGCCACATATAAACACGCCTCATTAGTAAAAAAATGCATCCATTACTTTGGCTCTTAAACAGGCTATTTAATATGGAATAAAAAGTAGCTTAGTGCAGTTTTCTGTAGGTCTGGCGAGTACATGGGCATTTAACCCTCTCAGCGCGTGGACCGACTTTAGACGTCATAATCTGATGTCTATAGACTCAGATTCTGACTTCTAAAGACGATCTACTACGTCAGACGTCATAACTTGACGTACATATACCTCAGATTCTGCCGCTCAAGTCGATCCCCGCATTAAAGGGTTAAAATAGCAATAATGCCCTAAGACCCATAACATAGGTATTCAACTGAAGCGAAAAGTGCTAACTAAGACATTTAGAATGATTTTAAATTGAAAAAAACCCTGTGATCCCCATGGTTTACACAAAAATATTCAAGCGCTGTTAACCCTCTAACCGCCAAATAATTCAATTTTCACCCACTTGAAGTTGTGTCTCGCTGACGCGATCCACAACTTCAAGTGAGTGAAAATTATTCAGATTTGACAAAATGGAGGTCAACTCTTTTCAAATCTAGCTGGTTGATGTCACATTTTATCTTCAACATATTTGAAATGTGGCACTTAATGTGCTAATAAAAAAGGAAAACTCAAATATATGCGGCACCGGTGGTTAAAGGGTTAAAAATATGAATGGTGTCAACAGACAGGGAGGCTTTGTTTTAGAACGCGGAGTAGCAATAACTTGTATTGAAAGCAATATAAGCCCCACTTCCCGTCGCTGACACGTTGTCCTTTTTTTCGGATCGATTTGTTTCCGGTTGCCATGGAGAAAGGGACACGTGACGATTTGTCGCCGGGAATATGGGGAGGTATAAATACGAAAAAACTGGGGTTTTCTCGCCAAACTTGACTTAACGAGACATCTGCCACACAACTCAGCTCCATTGGCCGCGTGATTTCGCTCAGGGGTTGTATTTCATCGTCTTTTCCGAGTTTCTGGGATGTGTTTATTTCATTTTTCCCTTAATACAATATTTGTGACAGGGATACTGTGTATAATAACTGCCACACGGGTATATTTGAGACATAAAATATGTATATTTTATTATAAATTTTAAATTAGACGTCAAAGTAGTCGTAAAACTGGGTGATATAAAGCTTACAGAGCTGACCGAAATATTTAAATATATACCATTCAGTTTTTTTCGGGTGAGCTACGTACATTCAGATATACATACAATAAGCAAGGTAATTATGTGTAATATTGATATGAACTGTTCCAGTATATTCAGAAAATGTTAAAAACATCATAAAGATCTCACAAATAAACATAGAGATTACATGGGCCCGTATTATTGTACAAGTTGCGATATAACGTAGGCTTCGGATTGGTGGAGATGGTCATTTCGACCAATCCGAAGTCTACGATATATCGTAACTTGTAACAGAATAATGATCAGCATAATCCTCTCGACAAGCTATATATATGTGCATATATGATTATTTAATCAATGAATCAATGAATCAATGAATCAATCAATCAATCAATCAATGAATCAATGAATCAATCAATCAATCAATCAATCAATCAATGAATCAATCAATCGATCGATCGATCGATCGATCGATCAATCAATCGATCAATCAATCAATCAATCAATTAATCAATTAATCAATCAATCAATCAATCAATCAATCAATCAATCAATCAATCAATCAATCAATCAATCAATCAATCAATCAATCAATCAATCAATCAATCAATCAATCAATCAATCGATCGATCGATCGATCGATCGATCGATCGATCGATCGATCGATCGATCGATCGATCGATCGATCAATCAATCAATCAATCAATCAATCAATCAATCAATCAATCAATCAATCAATCAATCAATCAATCAATCAATCAATCAATCAATCAATCAATCATTCAATCATTCAATCATTCAATCAATTAATCAATCAATCAATCAATCAATCAATCAATCAATCAATCAATCAATCAATCAATCAATCAATCAATCAATCAATCAATCAATCAATCAATCAATCAATCAATCAATCAATCAATCAATCAATCAATCAATCAATCAATCAATCAATCAATCAATCAATCAATCAATCAATCAATCAATCAATCAATCAAACTTCTATAGCGCCTATGTCCTCAGCAGACCCAGCTCAGGGGGGCGCAAATCCTTAGCAAGATCATATCTTGTTATCTAGGCCAAAGCAGGTTCGTCAACAGGGAACCGGACTACCGAGGAGCTAGGATTGGCAACCCAATCAAACAGGTGGGGTTTAAGTAATTTCCGAAAAGTTAATATTGTTTGGGCGTTATGTATTGGCACATGCAGGGCGTGCCATAAGCATGGACGAGATATGGAGAAAGCTCTTGACCCAGTATTTGTTTTTATACGGGGGACAACAAATCTATTTGCATTTGTGGAGCGTAGATATTTTGAGCATTTCGACCGAAGAAGTAAGTCAGCCCGATATGCAGGTTGGTTGTTGACGTCATCAGTAGCGTGTCTGTATTTTAAAGTGATCAGCGATTAAGATTTTTCATGGTGCTCAATTTTCTGAGAGAACAACAATGCGAAAAAAATGTCCCATTCGCAGAAACATGTATTTTATGTATTTTATTTACTTAGAGTGCCGTCTTGAATGAGTTTACAAACATTATCAAACTGTTGTTGAATTTTATTTACAACAAAATACATTTATACACGCAATGCAGGCCTACACATTGCCATACTTTAAAGATGAATGAAATAAAAGTAATAAATAAATTTCAATCTATTCAACCTGTATATTTGAAATTCCACAAATAATTTCTACAAAATGTATGTATTTATAAAACACTAACTTTTGTGACCCATCTCGGAAAAGTACAATATGGTAGCACTGGATAGCGAAGAGCTGGAGCTTTAATATGAGACCAAGAACATGAAATTATCTTATGATCATTTTAGTGACTAGAATGGGTAAATATTTCAAAAATTACCAATGGAGAAAATTGATTTTGAAGTCATGGCAACAATTTTGATTGTAAGTTCCTTATAGCCAAACAGGTTCTTCGGACAAACCTGTATGTAGGAATGTAAATTGTATGTAGTTTTCGATGAATAATATTTATAGCACAGGATGTCTACCTTCCAAATCTGCCAGGTGGACTTTGGTCATCCTTAAGCGTTTTTTTTTAAAATGATAAAATCCAAGATTGCAGCTGGGGCCATCTTGAAAAAAATTAACCAAAAATCTGATAATCAAATGTGATATGTCATTTCTGTTTGATATTGAACTCATTTCTGGCCTTAAAATGATAATTCCTGGCTGATAATTCCAAATCTGACAAAAAAAAAAATTGCTATGTTTAGCCAATATCATGCATATTGTCTGTTTACTCATTTTTTTGGAGGGCGACGTGCGACTTATTTCGTGCAGATGGGTCACACGTGCAGAATTAAAGCAAGGCCTTGTTATTTGTAATCTGCTTATATTTTTTACGAGCTGATTTCATTTACTCCATTATCTTAATCAAAGATCAGAGAGAAGAAACAGAACGTGTTGTTTGTGTTGCTAGATCAGCACTCAATATCCCAGGTTTCTATTTTTGTCAATTATTGCCAATAACTCCAGTGGAGGAGGCTATAATGGCCAGATAAGGAAACGAGCCTGTTTTTTTGCGACCTCGAGTTCTGGATTTTTTCAGTCCCAACCAGGATCAGCTACATTTATCCATATCCAGTTATACAGACACGCCAAGGCAAAATTCAATATCTGCTTACTTGTAAACTAAGCAGATTTTGCCTTTTGGCTTTGTACGGCAGTATAATATAACATAATACGGAAATTTGATTGCATACAAACATGTTGGGGAAGTACTTTTGTGTTTTGCGCATTGAATATCTACATTTAGTATTACCCTTTAACCGCCAAATTATTCAATTGGAATTTTCACCCACTTGAAGTTGTGTCTCGCTGACGCGATCCACAACATCAAGTGAGTGAAAATTATTCAGATTTGACAAATGGAGATCAACTCTTTTCAAATCGTGCTGATTGATGTCACATTATGGCTTTAACATGCTTAAAAGGCGGTACTGAATCTGGTAATAATTGAGTGAAAAACCCAATATATTCGGCACCGACGGTTAAAGGGTTAACCCTTACAGCGCGGTGATCGACATCAGACTTCATAATCTGTACATGTAGATGTCAGATTCTGAAGTTTAATGCAGAGCAGAGCCGTGATTGTGATCTCCAGGCAAATCCCAAACCTTTGAACAGTATGTAACACTGTAAATGCGAAACAACGATGAACAGAATCCGACTCTCTCAGTATTTGAATAAACCACTGCGGGACTCTAAGGCAATGGCCAGCTTCAATTAAATTGAAAATATTATTTTGAAAAAAGCGGGGCTGTTTAAACAGCGATGAATACTAATACTTTAGCATATAATCGACTGTCATCTCGCAAAAAAGCTAGCTTACTTTTTACATTAGGACCAAATTGAATCGATTCGAGTTGTAGAAAATATTTTTTGCCTGTAGGTAACTCGGTGCGGTAATACTAAACTAAAAAACTGGCCTGGCAGAGATTCAATTGAGTATATAGCATTTTATAGTTTTTTGCAGGCACATGCTGCTGGAAAACTAGTTTATTGGTGTGTATTACATTAGTGTTTCAATGACAGATTCATTGCTGATGCAAACAGCAGTAACTGCTTACTTTTCAAATACTGCTTGATTCTACACTGCAGCATTGCTGCCGCCCAGCACACACGAGACATGAAGCCAATATTGGGTCAATGTTAGACCACTGTCTACGACGTTGGCCCAACATAGACCCAACATTAGCTTCATGTCTCGTGTTTGCTGACCATATCAACATCCCAGCAAACATGAGGCGTTGGCCCAATATTGGTTTACTGTTGACCCATAGTCTACGACGTTGGCCCAACAGTAAACCACCGTTAGGCCAACGTCTCACGTTTGATGGGATGGTGGCACTGATCAGACTGTGGCAGGCATTGGGTTGGATGCCCAGAGGCTTCACGCCACGCTTGGCAACGCAATGTTTGCAAATACAGGGAAAAATAATCCCGAAAACAATAAATCCCTTTTGCCAACGCCATCACAGTCGCCGTGTACACCTTAAAAGTACAATTAAATCCATATGAATGCCGGTTTGTTTCCACCACTAGTGCCGATACCATTCACTTACTGTAGATCTGGTAATTTTCGCGTGTTTAAATTTTCGCGAATTTCTCATTTTGGGACGTTTCACGAAGTTTAGAATTTGCGAATTTTCCTTTTTCTTTAGTAGCGCTATTATAATAATAATTTTCGCGAGATTCTTGACTTCCTCCTCACGAAATTTGTGAAAATCAAAACCTCGCAAATATTAGTAGATCTACAGTAATCGAATGTAATATATTCTCAGAATTAAATAGCAGAGTGTACATTATGAGATCATGCGCATGGGAAAATATATGATTGCACAGAAGTACCCTTTAAATTTGGTGTTTCCGTTTTCTTCCGAAATATGATAGTTACTAAATCGTTCATTTAGGAATAGATAGTCCAACCTTATAATGTCACAGTAAGGACTTCTGTTATCAGGTTTTTATCATGACTTCTTGAATTAGGACAGAGATGTCGCCGAAACATACATGTAACAATGCAGTTCGACCTCGCGAAGCCTATAGTCTTACTGTAGGGATGATGGACATAATAAAGTTTAGGACTTTAGTAAGAGGTTATACGTACTGTATGGTTTTCAAGCTCTCCACTTGATTTGATATTTATTCACAAATATATCACGTATCCAAACGATGTTATACGTGATATGCCTTAGTTCAAGATCCTTCTGATAATTTTCACGACAAACAATTACGGGCTTATCTTTCTAGCGCTCTATAACTTTTAGGCCGTTCGACCAATATAACAAATTAATAATGTTACATTGGGATCAAGTGCAATTTGACGCATATTAGCATTATCTCGTTACAGAGAAGCGCCGATCAGATGAATTACCATTTTTGTAAATACATGTATATTTAAATTACTGATTATGAATTTTACAGTTTTGTGAATACACTCACCAATGAAACGTTATCACTGTCGCTGTCGCGTAAAGCGAAAATGCAGTATATGTCTCTTCACAAGTAAACAAATACTGCATTTTAGCCTTGCAGAACAAAATAGTTGTTTGGCAGAGCATCCAGGTATTGATTATCATCACCATCTTCCCCCGCAAAGCCTACTACTCAGGACGTCTTCGTCTGCGACGTCGGGAGTAGCTGGCCTTGTGGGGGAAGATGATCATCAGCCGCAGTTATTTTGGGAAGCACACACATGCATATATCTTCCCCTTGGATATGAAAGGGTGTATCTGCCACTTGTAAAGTGGCAGATACACCCTTTCATATCCAACGACATATTCTAAAAAGATGGCAGATAATAACACCAATATAGATACAGTTTCCAGTTATTAGCTCTGCTTAAGGAGGTTATGCTTCTGGTCGCCTTAATTTGTTTGTCTGTACTTCTGTTCGTCCATCAGCAGGATCACTCACAAAGTAATGAACGGGTTTGCATGAAACTTTTACCAAAGATCAAGAAACAATCTATAACATATTGGTGAGTAATCAATTACATTTTGGTGATAATATGGGGGACCGGCGGAGGTTTGAAGTCCCTGACTCATATCTAGTTGATCATGTTTTGATGTTGTGATCTCCTGTACCTCCACCATCTGCTATGGTTTACTTTTGTGCATATCCCTATTCTCAACAAGCATGGAACGTTGACCCAATTTGGTTTGGCTTGATGTCGGGCCAGCGTCGTAAAAATGAACTTATTTTCATATTTTAATATATATGCTTAGAAATCTCCCATAGAGCTCAACAAACACTTAACCTGCTTAGAATAGTCCAGTTACGTAAACTTCAACATGGGTTTTATAAGCCGGAAACCTCGTGTAAGAAATTAAAAAGCAATACATGATTTGATGTGGGCTAGATATTTTTTTTCATTGAAATTATACACGTATTTCACACAACAGACAGATTGAACGTACTGTTTTATACCTTTCGGTTTACATGTGGTTCACTTTCAATGTGCTTTTTATATGGACCCTCTAGCAGTTAGAGTGTGTGTGTGCCACTCGTATGAATGGCACACACTACACTCGCTGCCAGGGGGGGTCCATATAAAACCAACGTAATATCCCCCTTGATTCTTCTATGAATGGTCCGTCGTATAATGAGAAGTACTAAGATTTTTTACACTGGTATTTGATGATCGCTCTCTGTCATTCCCCAGATAAACGCAGTTTTTGCCGTAGTAAGTTCTGGAGGATCTCCTTGCTCTCTGAAGTTAGGCCACGCTGCTTATTTCTTTGCTGGTCTGTAGTTCGGTCACACAATATAGACTTCTGGTCTTTCAATAATGAATGATAGTGTCGGGTTGCGTCACCCAATGGGGTTTAAGGCAACCTATCTGCGCATGCAGGCTAAACTGGTCTGGGATAACCTTCTCTGGGATGGTGAGATGAATCAGTCGGCAGTGTTCTCCAGACACAGGATGCAAAATTAGATCCCTGACGCAAACGCTACATCTTGGTCACAGAGGCTCCCTGCAATACTGAATCTTTGCGAGTAAACGGGGAAGAAACATTTGACTTTTTTAAATCTGAATATGCCCGCCATGACAGGCCACATGGCTCTGAGGGGATGGTGCAAAAAAAAATTTCTAACGGATACCGCCAATATTGGGAGTGTCCCGTCTGTATTATGCACATTCTAGGTATATTCTAATACTATATAATAGGACTTTGCGCTTGGCTGAAATGAAAGAAAACACATCGCAGACCCGAATAAACTGCGCGTCCTCAGTTAATCTGAGCACGTAGACCCATGGCCCTCTGATTCTACCGTGAAATTCCCCCACATAACCTCAGACCCATGGCTCTCTTTCACAACGGCCCCCGGTGGCACCACCGACCGGCAACGCAGCAATGTAGTTGGTGGAAGCGTCGCAGACGCTGACACCACATTGCTCCGATGCCGGGTGAACGTATTTGAAGATGGGGAATACTCTGTATTAACAGAGTCCGCTCGCTGTGGATCCCTGCAGAATCCGGTGGATTTTGTTTGACGATTGCGATGTGAATCCAGTATTTTGATCCCAGCCTCCCCTCGCTGGGCTCGTGATCGTGATCTCTGTTGTACGTCCAGTCTACCAATACTGCGACGCATAGAATCCTGCAGCCATCACACTCTCCTGCTCCTTCAAGCGAACTACGATTTCAGTAGCGACGTCAGCTGACGAGGCAATGACGTTTATCGTGTTTTTAAGCCAGATGTAGAAACTCATACATTTACTTCCTATGAGCATCTTTTCTACAGCTAGCTCGGACTACGCTCATCGTAGATCAAACTAGATATACGGTCAGCACAGTTTATCCCTGTTGTAGGGAAGATGAGTGTGAGTGACCTTAAGTGTGTGTGAGTTGTGTTTCGTTGACGCAATTACTTAGATTAACGATTTTGACATTTTTCTGACTGATGTCACGTTGTATTTTTAACATGTTTCAAAGCTGCTTTAAATGTTTTATTTTAAAATATAAAAAAAAAACATAAATAATAATCATGACGGTTAAAGGGTTGAAGGTAATAGACACTCATTACACAGCGCTCTCACATTTAAACTGATAAAACTAAGTAATCATTCCTTGTGTGTGACCGTATACACGGGTTGAAGCTAGTTTTAAACAAAATAAAACAAACTGAAATTGATAAACTAGTTTGTGATAGATGTTCAGTTTATACAATATTTGAATTTGGGATATGTCTATTTTTCATCTGAAAATATATTTTTCGTCGTTTCAAGCTGGACATTGCGTTAGCAATTCCAGCTTGAAATGAATAACAAACAAAGCAATTCAGCAAGACAAGGTTAAGTATACTTTACCATACAACTACCTGGGGTATTACTTTTTTAAAACTAATTTTAACAGTGGTCGCTGCATACCACATCACCGAGTCGCAATCCCACACGAGGGATATTTCGGAGACAAATGTCCATACATTTATTGTATTGCACACCTGTGGCTTTGGACAAAGTAGAGCAGCCTGGACAGGGATAGCATGATTGACTTGAAGTAAAATATAGATGTAAGATGTGGTTGGGGGGATCGAACATTCCAGAATTTTGGAATCGCCAATTAAATCTTATCGGTGAATAGGTCCGCCCACTTTGAGGCGCGAGTGAAATATAAATGAAGTAGTAAAGGTAATTTTCGAGCTCTGACACTGACATGAATCGGTATGCTCCTCCAACAGGATTTCGAAGCAGGTGTCCCTGGCGAAGTCCTCACGATACAGCAAAACGACGGACGAAGAGTTTGTTATCGAAATGCATTGTTGTTGTCATTTCCGTGATATGTGAACATATCTACAATTTTTATACAATGAATTTGTAGTCATTCGGGGATATCCCTGGGACGCAATAATTGTAATAAATATACATAATTTTTTTGAACACCGTCTTTTAGCAGGTGGAGGCAAGTAAAATGCTAAAATTCTGTAAACATTTTGTCTTAGCTTTGACCATTATTTTTGCATCGGCAGATACTGCAGTTTATTTCTTTGCCACACCAATAAATGTTCTGTCAGGACCTCCCAGCAAAGACGGGACACCGTCGTAGACGCTGGACCAGCGTTGAACCACCATTGGGACCCTGTCTGTAGGGATCCTGGCGTCTCTGATCCAGGCCAAATTGTCTGCATTGCCCCTCACGCGTTACCATGGTTACCGCGGCGGGTCAGACGAGAAATTGGAGAAAAACACACAACAAAGGATCTCGCAGGAAAGTCTGGGTGAATGATTAAGGGGGTGACACGACCTAATGTTGTCTGACTCAATAACGAGGAGGACGGGTCGGCTTCAAGTGCCCTCACAAATTGAACCCAACCAGAGAGACAGAACGAAATTAAACTTCACATCAAAGATGATTTCGGTTTCGTTTTCTTCACAGTTTATTGTCCTTCTTAACCCTTTAACCGCCGGTGTTGCATATATTCGGGTTTTCATTTTATATTAGCACATTAAGTACCCCCTTTTAAACATGTTAAAGATAAAATGTGACATCAATCAGCAATATTTGAAAACAGTTGACTTCCATGTTGTCAAATCTGAATAATTTTCACTCACTTGAAGTTGTGGATCGCGTCAGCGAGACACAACTTCAAGTGGGTGAAAATTCAGATTGAATAATTTGGCGGTTAAAGGGTTAAGGGGTGGGAGATGAGGTGGAGGGGGGCGGGTAGAAATGATATCCGCCCGTCTGTTGATAAGTTGATAAGTCATTTTTAAAAGCAATATGAGCTCGCAATAATTAAGAAATTAATCAGTACTTTAAATTATGATTGGTGATGTTAGGTGTACATAGTGATCGTCATACATCGTCAGGCATGTTAATTTTTAATTACTATGATAATTGTTCACGTCTACGGCATATTTTCTCCTACTTGTATATGTACGCTTTGTGCACCTGTATCCCACTATTATTAGTAGTATTGGCACTATTATTTTATTATTACAGATTTATTACTATGCAATGACGTAATTTATAAATCTCGTTGTAGATATGTGAGTATTTCGCTAGCGTTGACAAGTTAATAAACGGACATAAGCTGATATTGCATCTCAGCATCTTCCTATTGTACATTTGATTAGATTTTTTGAGGTGTACATTGCTCTCACACAAAAACAGAAATAGAATAATGGTACTGGCGACGTTGCCGGGAGCGTTGCATTGATTAACTGGTCGTTCCAGACAGGGTAAATCACGACCAACTCAATACAGTACGTTTCGATTGTCGTGGTTTCCTCTTTGGTAAACTCCTTTGTGCCCACTTTAAAACAATCGATAGCCATCAATCAAATTAGGTCGCGGGCGAATCTGAAATTGCTTGAAAATTTTGGTCGACGTGGGAATGGGCACAAGGAGGCTGTGGTCGAAAGGGCAGAGGGCCACATTTAAATAACCGCGTCTTAGCCTTCGTCTTACCTTCCAAACCCGAAGATCATGACGCTTAACAACAAAAATACCAGCAGCTGAACATGCTGCTGTGGAAAACCGAAAGGTTTTAACTGACTACTTTTAAAGTAAGCAGTTACTGCCTTTTGGATTTACATGGCAGCAGAGTGATCTGGGGACATAGTCATTTTGTTGGGAGTCACCTGCTAAAATGATTGCTTCTGAGATTTATGATTGTACGATATAAAGTGCATCACTACAGCCAAGTTATGTTATACCCTTTCGCGAGCAAATTAACACTTACAGCGCGGGAATCGCTGTAATTTTCAGTAAAAATATGTATAATGACCGTAGACACATAACATAGCTATTCAAATGAGTCGGAAAAGACATGCATGATGATTGTTTATTGAAAGGGTTGTAAGGTTTAACAATATGGCATGATAGAATATTGTTTTTGTTAGATTGTTTTTTACATATATTAGGAGCTGACATTATTTCTGAAATATTGACATCGAATTTCAACTTTTTTTGCATGTTATATGGTGTAGGTCAGTGGATGACAGGCTTGTATTAGGCCCACTTTCATTACTTTGCAAGATTGGAAATGTGGTGTTTGAGAAAAAATAAATAAATATGTACTTTTCTAAGGTGGATTACATTAGTGTATATTTAGCCTTTTGAACAAATTAACATCCAGTTATGCTGTTTTATGAAAAAGATATTTGAATTGACATTGACCTGGCCCTGGCTTCACAAACCGGCTCAGCTTAGGCGCCCTGGACCTAAGTCAGTCTAAGGCTTACTCATTGGTTGAGACCTGGTCACGTCTTGCTAGTTTTAACCATTTAACCGCCGGTGCCGTCCATATTCGTTTTTTACATTTTTTATTAGCACATTACATATCAGCTTTTATTACACGTTAAAGACAAAAAGTCACATTAATCAGCAAAATTTGAATTTTTTGACCTCTATTTTGTCAAATCTGAATAATTTTAACTCACTTAAGTTATGGATCGCGTCAGCGAGACACAACTTCAAGTGGGTGAAAATTCCAATTGAATAATTTGGCGGCTAAAGGGTCAAGACAACATTTTGGCTTTAGTCGGTTTGGTAAACCCGTGGCCTAATATTATAAAATACCCAATTGTGAGACATCACTGGGAACAACTTGACGTGTTTACTGGCTTCTTCAGACCGCAGATATAAAAGCACGTACTCTGCTCTGCTACTGTGCAAGAACCATTGACCCAATATTGTTTAATGTCGACCAAGCGCCTGCGATGTCGGACCAACATTAAACTAGCATCGATTCGATGACTGCTGTTTGCTGGGTAGATCTGTTTTTACCCAGCGTCTTCATTCTGACATTTGTTTTTGTCCGTCACACCCGTGTTCATTATGTTACATTTGGACATGATGGTCCACCACTAACGCACCACTCCCAATGCTGAATGCCAAAACCAATTTCCATGGCTTGATGGAAAATTGTGAATGCGGTAAACTGGTTTTCCATTAGAGCTCGGTTTTAACTGTCTGTCTGTCTGTCTTTCTTTAAAGGTGGGATGAATTAAAAAAGTGGCTGGCTGTCTGGCTGTCTGGCTGTCTGGCAGGCTGGGTGGCTGGTTGGCTATCTGGCTGGCTATCTGGCTTATTACTGACCCTGCTGAGCTCAACTGGATGTGCTTATGCAGTGAAAACAACCAATAACACTTACAACGGTGAAATATTTTTGTATAAACCATGAAAATCAAAGGGTTCTTCTCCTTTTGAAAGCCTCATAAATGTCTTATTTAGTTATTTTGGCTTCACTCGAATACCAATGTTACGGGTCTACGGTCATTATACATATTTCTTTCAGTACGGGAACCGTCTTTGTACATCAAAATATGACGTCTACAGACGTCAGATTCTGACGTATATATTAGGACGGTCCCCGCACTGGAAGGGTTAATGTAGTACGACTGCTGTTAACTGGACAGTATTACTTATACAACCAATAAGAGCGTTGCTTTTTCATTATCAACAGTGCTCAGTTGTGGCTGCAAAGCCAAAATACAGTAGCTTGCTGCGTTTCGGATTCCCAGAGCAATTATGCGCACATCATTAAAGCTGATGTAGCAGTCTTACAGCAATTTCTGGTTATGCATGTATGAGATAGTATCTTGCATGAAACGCAGCCCCTGATTGACTTTTATGTATGTTGCAATGCAAAGCCAAAAGGCAGTATCTGCTTACTTTACAAGTAGGCAGATATTGCTTTTTGGCTTTTGTGAGACCCTATTATGTCGGTGTGTGATTTTTTCCAGAAACCCCATACATGTCACGACTTAACCCTTTAACCGCCAAATTATTCAATTGGAATTTTCGCCCACTTGATGTTGTGTCTCGCTGACGCGATCCACAACTTCAAGTGAGTGAAAAATATTCAGATTTGACAAAATGGAGGTCATCTGTTTTCAAATACTGCTGATTGATGTCACATTTTACCTTTAGCATGTTTAAAAGGTGGTACATAATGTGCTAATAAAAAATGAAAACCCGAACAAATTAAAGAATCTAAATCTTTTAATTATGCCGAGCAAAGAGAGGCTTGAATTTGTTTTAAGGGCCTTTAAATGTATTTTTAGGACCGGCCCACGGCCGGTATCCTATTAAGTTTATTTTGCCTGAGTTTGTGTCCTATTGAGGAGAAAGAGGGGTGCTGTGCGGGGGAAACGGTTCACATTTCTGTGCCCAACATTGAGCCGGAATTTGGTGGGTAGGCCTACATCCTCTGTACGAGGTACACCGTAGGCAAGTATTGAATGAATGTTGGACAGCACCGGTGATGGTGGTGGAAGGAATATACGTCGAAGATATTTAAACTTGTCTTCTTGGTTCTTTCCTTAATTATATCCTGGACATTTAGGATACTGGCCCAAGAGGAAGACCAATACACTGATTTTTTGTCTATAACACCTAAACAGATTAAAGCCGGGCCTCGGAGTTCGGGAACTGCTTTTCTATTTTTTTTTTATCATTATCATTAAATATTTATTTACAAAATGTCCTTCAGACAATTATTTATTTCACAAAAAATCTGTCTGGGGCTGCAGTATTTTCTAAATGAATTTAAAAAATACTCCAGCCCTCAGCAGTTTGCCATTACAGCCCTGTATAAACCATGGTGACCAAAATTTATTTTTAATTTGAAATCATCATAAGTGTCTTAGTTAGCTTTTTCCGCTTAATTTAAATACCTATGTTATGGGTTTAATGCCATTATAATTTTTTAATTATTTCACTGCGGGGTCCGTCTTTAGACGTCGGATTCTGACGTCTATAGAGGGTCCTCGCGCTGAAAAGGTTAGGAGAAGAGTTTTGTTGACCTCATCCCATGCTTAGTTAAATATCGGGAAAGGGGTCGGTGGCTATTATTGTTCGGGAAGCTGTTTGGGATCATGCTCAGTCTACTCTGGAGGGGGGGGGGGGGTATCATTGTATGACACCCTGTACTGAATATGTTCGGTAGTGATATAATGTTTCATTCTGCATTCATTTGTTTATGGCTACGTCTTAGTTATGTTGATTGATTTTGTACCAGTACTAGGATGTTTTTCAGCTGGTTTCAAACACATTTGTAAACACATTCTTGCTATGTTTCCTTTCCAACTGGGACCTGGAAAAGGTCTTTTATCAGGAACATAATGTCTACAAAACATCAAGGATCCTCTCTTCAACAGTGTTGAACTTGGCGAAGACTTCCCTCATTCAATGCTAAGCGCAGCTATGGTGATTTTCACACCATTGGACGGTGCATAGTGAATGTACCATGACATGTGACATGACATTGCATTGTATTGCTTTGTATTACATTGCATTAGAGTACATTATACTGCGTTGGATTGAATTGCATTAAATTACATTACATTGGATGCATTGGCTTGCATTAGATTGGATTGGATTGGATTGGATTGGATTGGATTGGATTGCATTGCATTGCATTGCATTACATTGCATTGCATTGCATTGCATTGCATTGCATGGGATTGCATTGCATGGAATTGCAATGCATGGAATTGCAATGCATGGAATTGCATTACATGGAATTGCATTGCATTGCATTGCATTGCATTGCATTGCATTGCATTGCATTGCATTGCATTGCATTGCATTGCATTGCATTACATTGCATTGCATTGCATTGCATTGCATTGCATTGCATTGCAATAATGACATTGCATTGCATTGCATTGCATTGCATTGCATTGCATTGCATTGCATTGCATTGCATTGCATTGCATTGCATTGCACTGCAGTGCATTGCATTTCATTGCATTGTATTGCATTGCATTGCATTGCATTGCATTGCATTGCATTGCATTGCATTGCATTGAAATAATGACCTTGCATTGCATTGCATTGCATTGCATTGTTTTGCATTGCATTGCATTGCATTGCATTGCATCGCATTGCAGTACATTTCATGAAATTAAAGTGAATTGCATAGAACTGCATTGCATTGCATGAAATTGCATTACATTGCGTTGCATTGCATTACATTGCATTGCATTGCATTAAATGACATTGCATTGCATTGCATTGCATTGCATTGCATTGCATTGCATTGCATTGCATTGCATTGCATTGCATTGTTTTGCATTGCATTGCATTGCATTGTATTGCATTGCATTGCATTGCATTGCATTGCATTGCATTGCATTGCATTGCTTTGCATCGCATTGCATTGCATTGCATTACATTGCATTGTATTGCATTGCATTTCCTAACAGGGTGAGAAGGTAGAATTGCGTATGAAATGCTTATCTTGCAAGAAATATAAATGAAATGGCATGATCAGATATCGGGCTGGTGCAGATTGGTTCGATATATTCCAATTGGCAGGATGTCATGTAGGATTAGATGGTGCACAGTACTTCATCCCTGGTAACGCCTCACTATAATATGAATTGTCTGATGAATATCAACCACTCTCTGAATTAGATGGTACTGTCTGACAACGATGATGGCAATGATTGAGTGATCACTTTTCAATAACGTCTAAAGTATTATTGTGAAGCAATCAATTAAAAAAAAATGTGTTGAAAATAAACACGATATGGTTGTTAGATTGTCTACAATATTGAAATTAAATTATCTCTATTATTTCTGATTTGTGCAAAAAAAGGGAGAAAAAGGATAAGCCGGTGGTAAGAGTGGATGATGATTTCCACGAGAGCATAACGCACTTAGCCTGATTTCAGTGTGTCACGCGAAAAATGTTTTAAAACGCGTACTTTAACTGTCGTAAAAAAAATCAGATTTTAATAACTAAAACAGACAGCGTAGCGAAAAACCCCCGCTCAAGTTCAGTTATCACAACCCAGCAAACACGAGACGCTAACGCAATTTTCGTTCAATGTTGGGCCAGCGTTGCAGACGGTGGGCAAACATTGAACCAATATTGGGTGAACGTCAAGTGTTTGCTGGGAATAGGCCCTACTCGTCCCACAGTATTGGACAAAACTTCAGACATCGGTCCAGCATTAGGCCGACCAACCATTATATGTCACGTCCGTCGAGGATAATGCAGGCTCTGTGCAAAACGTGACGGGCTCCAAACGATCAATTTACTGTCAGACATTTTAATGCGGCCACATTTCACTGTCAACTTGGTTCATCTGAGTTTGAGTGGCAGGTGCAATTAAGCAGTCTCGTGCAGTATCATATCACGTTAATATCCCGTTGAAATGGTTTGTTGCAAATTAGAATCCGTTGTTGCGTGCAGCAGACAAATATTTAATTTTGTTTTGCACTGTAAAGAAAAGCGTTATAATATAAATGAATTATATTCAATATCTTCCCTGCAAAGCCGCTGGTTTAAATGAAAGTGATAATTTACTATTCTTTCATGATACCCTAGTATCAACATGTTGCCTAGACTGCTTTTTTTGAAATTATATAATATCAGATATGGGTGTGAACACAGAACTGAGTGTCCAATTTATTTATCAAATTAAACATTGTTATCGAGTAGGCCTACGCGTTAGAACTGGCTGTTTACAAGTAACACAATGTTGTTCATGAAATAATATCGTTGTGGCGATGCTTTCAAGCATTTTCAATTTTTTGTTATTTTTGCATATCTCTAATACAAACATTACAGGTATAATTATTATTTATCAACCTAAATTTTGTCAGCAGCGCCAGCTTAAATGTGTGGAGAATGGAAAAGTGTGGTGCAGCAAGTCCAAACATGTATGCTTTTTGTATAATAAAAAAAACATTAATAAACCACCTGCTGTCCAGCGCATTCTAATAAAAACTATGCCATTAAAATCTATGCCACCAAACATATATGCCATAATGTGCGGAATATATGCATACTATACATTTGCCATTAGCCCTTATAACATAAGGATCGACTGTAGACGTCAGATTCTGACCATATTTCTGTGTTGCAGAAAATAGGTGCGCAGCTAACTACTCGTATGTGATGTAACAGGATTCAATCGGATGTAGCTCTAAGTGCATGCATTACACATGTGGCATGACGTGTAGGTGCGCATTACACATGTGACATAACGTATACATTTTTAAGCGATGTTCTGCCAAGAAAACAATAATAATACTAATGTAAAACTGTGCAAAAATTAAAATTATTCTATTTTTGCATATTTTTAAACAAAATTAATATAAATATTTTTCGTCATTTCAATCTGCATACGTGTGAACATAAATACAACTTTGGTGAAGACATCATTCATATAACTATGGTAAAAACACCCTCGTTCAAAGATGAATGTAATTGCCACTTGGCAGATTAACCCTTTAACCGCCAACTTATTCAATTTGAATTTTCACCCAATTGAAGTTGTGTCTCGCTGACGCGATCCACAACTTCAAGTGAGTGAAAATTATTCAGATTTGACAAAATGGAGGTCAACAAACTTTAAATTTTGCTGATTATTGTCACTTTTATCTTTAACATGTTTAAAAGCTTATATGTATTGTGCTAATGAAAATGTAAAAAACGGATATGGTCGGCAACGGCGGTTAAAGGGACAATTGCTAAGCACGACTGTTATCGCCCTAATATGCTGTATTAGCAGGTTAAATAAAAGTCATTGCGAATTAAATGAGTGTTTACCCCTTTAACCGCCGGTGCCGTCCATATTCGTTTGTTACATTTTATATTAGCACATTACATATAAGCTTTTAAACCTGTTAAAGATAAAAAGTGACATTAATCAGCAAAATTTGCAATTTTTTTATCTCCATTTTGTCAAATCTGAATAATTTTCATTCACTTGAAGCTGTGGATCGCGTCAGCGATGCACAACTTTAAGTGGGTGGAAATTCAAATTGAATAATTTGGTGGCTAAAGGGTTAATCATCCAGATTTGCGAATGCTTGGTAACAAATTAAGAAAATATGAGTAATTTTTACCCACTTGAAGTTGTGGGATAACGATAGCGAGACACGACTTTAAGCAAATTTAAATAGATCACTTCGCGGGTAGAGGGTGAAAATACTGAACACACTATGGTACAGCATCCCCTGGTCTTGCCCATAGCACTAACTCGAACACTAACGCGAACATCATCAAACATTATTTTATCATTTGCAAAGCACACCAACGCGAAGCGAAAGCGAACGCCTACACAAAACTTTAAAACTGGTTTTAATTTTTTCGCGTTCGCGCCAGTTTCACGTCGAATTTCGCATCTGTTCCTTGCTGTTGTCATCTGCATGTTCTCTCTCGCGCTCGCGTTCGTCTGTTGTGCGCTTAGCCCTTGAAGCGCTGACAATACGGGAAAAGAGAGCAAATCTTTGTTTTTTTTCAAATTGAAATCATCATAAATGTCTTCGTAAGCTCTTTCTGCTTCATTTAAATACCTTCATTAAGGGTCTACGTCCATTAGTTTACTCTTTCAGCGCGGCGATCGACATTAGACGTCAGAATCTGGCATGTACGCACGTGAGATTCTGACCTCTAAGTCTTCCCACTGAATGAAATGGTTAAATGTTTACCTTGACCGATGTATATTATTTCAGGCAGAGAGACAAGTATGATATTGAAACACCGCCTCTCTAAGTGTCACAACCTTTTTACAATGACTTGTCGAGCATAATGTTATACCCATTTCAAGCTGTGTCTCGCTTGCGCGATCCACAATGTCAGGTGAGTGAACATTAACTAGATTTGACAAACTGTAAACTCTTTTAAAATCTTGCTGAATAGCGATATATTTCACTTTTGATATTTTAGGCATTGAGAAGGATTCCATGGTCGTGCTTGGTTCACAAAGGGTCAAGTGTAGTTATTATAAATTATAAATGATATCCATTAGAGATTTCCCGAATCAAAAGATATCCGTTGTAAGGAAACATCATCTGCCAGGTGGAATCAAGCCAACAATGACAACCAAATCTCTCGTTGGGCATGCGCCGATGTGGTCAAGTCGAATAGACATCATTGACGTTGATGCACCGCCTTGTATCAATGGTATGTGTGGTTTCGAATTCCATATAATCCCTTGTAGGCTAATGGTGGTAATCTACAGCTATTAACCCTTAAAGTGCGGGAATCGACTTTAGACGCCAGAATCTGACGTCTAAAGTCGATCCCCGCGCTGTAAAAGTAAAATTATTTATACTGGCCGTAGACGCATATCATAGGTATTGAAATGAAGCGGAGAGAACTAACTGAGACATATAACATGATGACTTCAAATTGAAAGACACCCTTTCGTCTCCATGGTTTATACGCAACTAATTCAGCGCTTTAAGGGTTAATCTAGCCTGTCACGGGACAAACGATCCTCAATCAATGCCTACTATACTTGTAATGTGGTGCAATGTGGTGCAATGTGTGCACTGTTATGCAATATGCATATGTTATTGCCAGCATGCTAATAATATTAATCCTAATACTAAAGACACACAACGACATGTAGGTGATTTGCAACCAGACCTCCCACCTTTGAGTAATTGTTTCGTTACTCGATCGGTCTCGCTATTCAGGTCGCAGACGTTTCCTTTCTCGTCCATCCGAAAATACACATAATATTTTTTTCGAATAGGCTTCGTGACTGTGATGTAGCGTGCTCTATTTCAGACCGCTAAGATTCGAGTTTCAAATAATGTACAGTAGGCCTACCTGGAGCTGCCCGATGCATCTCACCATCAAAATGAGGATGACCAGGTTTAGCCTGGCCAGCATGTGTTGTGTTCCAAACGGCCATGGACCGATCCAATAAATGATCCGGATGTTGATCCGGATTACGATCTGGATCCAGGCAACGCAATATAAACAATGCAATGTCACAGTATTGAGGGTGCCCAAACCATATGCTGAGATTCGAAATACATCGGCCCAGTTTAGCATACATGTTCACAAAGGTGGCCTAAAACCCCATTCATTCATTCATTCATTCATTCATTCATTCATTCATTCATTCATTCATTCATTCATTCATTCATTCATTCATTCATTTATTCATTCATTCATTCATTCATTCATACATTCATTCATTCATTCATTCATTCATTCATCCATCATTCATTCATTCATTCATTCATTCATTCATTCATTCATTCATTCATTCATTCATTCATTCATTCATTCATTCATTCATTAATTCATTCATTTATTCATTCTTCCATCCATCCATCCATCCATCCATCCATCCATCCATCCATCCATCCATCCATCCATCCATCCATCCATCCATCCATCCATCCATCCATCCATCCATCCATTCCTTCATTCATTCATTCATTCATTCATTCATTCATTCATTCATTCATTCATTCATTCATTCATTCATTCATTCATTCATTCATTCATTCATTCATTCATCCATTCATTCATTCATTCATTCATTCATTCATTCATTCATTCATTCATTCATTCATTCAAAATACCTATTTTATGGCCAGGAAGTACACAATGCCGATCTTCAACAAGAAGCACACAGTTACAAAGAGTCTGAGACATTGGTGTTGAGGCTATGTTTCATCCTGCAGGGTCTGTGTGGTTCAGCTGCACCTGCCAGCAAACACGAGACATTGAGCCAGTGTTGGCTTAACGTTGACCCAACGTCTGGTGTTTGCTTGCCTGGTGCGTCACCTAGCTCTCCCATCAGTCAGCTGTTTCACACAGGTCCACAACTTTGATCTTTCACTGAGTCATTTGCTGATGAGGACATTAATTATCTCTGGTTGTGGCTGGTTGTTACTCATAGCATAGCTGACGCATAATTCCGTTGTAGGCGTTCCTGAATAATATTTATGCAACGTATTGTCTTTTCGTCACCTCATTGAAAAACACACTGTATGTCGTTAATATATTATGCATAATTAGAAAATGCAAACGTAATTATCTATTAGCAGATATATATTTGCTATTAATAACCTGGGTGTCCTGATCAATTAATTATAAGGATACTGATTATAAAGTAATAAATAGTCGACTTTGTTTCCGTTTCCATATCCAAGTTTACCTTTCGCTGCAAACTTATTTCAAAATTATCACGTCACATTGCTTAATTATTCGAAATTTACCCCTTTATCACCAGATCCGTCATAACTGGGGGTTCCCAGCCATAGTTATTATTTTATAGTATGACGTCATTATCAGGTATAGAAGGTTTGAAGATGATTCTGCCCTGAACATCAAGACATAATACTGGACCAGGCTTTCATTAGAAATCTCCTTCAGCTCTGCCGTGCAAATTCAACCAGCAGTAACTGCTTCCTTTTCAAGTAAACAGTTACTGCTGGTTGCCTTTGCAAAGGCAAGCAGCAGTAACTACTTTCTTGAAATGGTAAGCAGCTCCTGCAGTTTGGCATTCCGCGGCAGAGCTGATGATCAACGTCTCCTTGGTCTTGTCCGATGGTGTCACTACATCCCATTCACGTGTTCCTTTTCCCACGGACCACTTAATCGTGTGGCAGTGGCCTTGGAGCGGCACCTACTCGTCCTTTCTCATTGTCTCCTGTAAAAGCTACACCTCCTGCGTAAATAATATATTAGCTGAACGATGTTTGTTTCCTCGGGGAAATATTTTTTTTTTGTTGCGACTTTTTCAAAAATATGTACACCATCGATATTACGAGTGGAAAAAAATTGCATTTTCTTGATTTTTATGTCAGTCATCTCTGATTTGCTCTGTTTTAAAGATAATTAATTGCTAAAGGATTAGTAATTTATCGCAACTATGCTGCAGTGCAAAGCCGAAAGGGGGCAGGCTTGGAACCAAAGTACTCGGTACTTCGGTATTTTGGTACTCGAGTACCAATTTCACAGTACTCGCCGGTACTAAGTACTCATACTTTTAAAAGTACTTTTACTCGTATTTGTATTCAACTGCTTTTGAAAAGGAAGGTATTTTTAACGAGTATTTTACGAGTCATCTTGTACTGGTTCAAACTAACTTGCAAATCATAAATTACTTGTAAAGTAAGCAAACACTGTCTTTTAAAATGGCAGTATCTGGTTACTTTACAAGTAAGCAGATTCTGCATTTTGCCTTTGCAGAGCAGTGTAAAAATGAAATGAATCGGGCTTTAGGTCACCTTTGTGCACATATAGGCTAAACTGGGCCAGGAGAACCTCCTGAGGATGGTGAGATGAATGAGATGACACTGTCCTCCAGACACAGGATTCGAAATTCGAGCCCTGGCGGTCTGAGGCCGAGCACGCTACTTCTCGGTCACGGAGGCTCCCCACAATACTAACTGCAGAGCAGTGTAGGCTACTGTGATGTAAAGGCAAAGAAAAATAATAACTGACTAATTTTCAAGTGAACATTTATTGCTATTTGCTTTTACACCGCATTGCAGATATATCTGTCGGGGTGCGCACCAGGTTAACTAAGTAGGTGTAAACTGTCATTGAAATTGAATTTGGTTTTGATGTGGAACCTAGAATATCATTGTAATAATTGAATTTGGTTTTGATGTGGAGCCTAGAATATCATTGTAATAATTGAATTTGGTTTTGATGTGGAACCTAGAATATCATTGTAATAATTGAATTTGGTTTTGCTAAGGTCCATATATCAGTGTATATATCAGTCGTTTTTGTGATCGGATTCACGTCAAAGACTGATTTTTTTTTGTTTAATTAAAAACATTTAATTTCGTATCTAATCATCCTTTTCTGACTTTTTGAAAAGACTGCGAAGTAAAACATTCTCAGGATTGAAGTTTTGTCTTTTCGCTTTCAAAATCTTATTATGCTTATAGGTTTATGAGGTTGTTACATTTTTAGTTCTAATTGTATAGCACCATAAAATTATAAACTAACTCTTTCAGCACGGGGACCGTCTTTATACGTCAGAATCTGACGTATATAAACGTCAGATTCTGACGCCTAAAGACGGTCCCCGCGCTGAAAGGGTTAAGTTGCACACGACTAGCGTGGAACTTAACTCTCCTCTTAGGATGATGATGGCAGACTTGTAATATTTAGCTCACCATGAATAACCAGACCTGCACTAAGTGAAAGATGTTTAGTTTGTTTTTATAGTCCCGTTAATCTCATCATTTCAACGTTGATTTATTGTTGGATCAGCGTGTAGACAATTAAACCAGTCAACATTAAACCAGTAGTGGGGCAACGTCTCTTATGTGGATTTTTTTATTGAAAAGCAATCATCTTACTTAGAAATGGGCGTGTTTTCACGTGTTTGGACAACAGATATGTAATTAGTTTGGAATTCTTATCTGCAAGCATTCTTTTTGTGGATGTTATTATATGAGAAACAATTATTGTGAATAACGTTACCATGGTTACTGTAATCAGATAATATTTTGCATAATAATGAAGCATATCTCCAGTCCTCGCATGTATTATAATATATGCAAATGCTGCTTCTGTCGATTTATACTGGAACTGATTTGACGATTTGACTGTCTGTATGTTTTACTGTTCGCATCACGGTAACCAGAATGTAGCTGGAACCAAGAGATCATAAATTATGCATTAGAAACAACAGCAAGAGAAACCTTGGTATTACATTTTTGTATTTGTTTCGATTGCAAAATAAAATATGTTTATACAAAAAAAATTATGCATTATTTGTTAGGACTGTCTCACTGTCTCACCTGCCCACTGTGCATCGCTGCGAATGGACATTGATATGCTTAATAACATCCGCCATGATAGGCTACATTTTTATAATTTGTGTCATTTATTGAATGTCACTGCTGGTTCAAGTCAGTCGGTATGATTAAATAGTTAGTTTTTCGTTCGTTAACCCTTTAAACCGTCACGATGCATTAAAGCATCATTTTACATCACTGTAAACAGACTTCATTTTCCTACAACCAAGGGTTTTAGAACGGAAATTTCCATGAAACTGGTTTACCAATACATTTAATTTTTTAACTACATCAAATCATCTTCATCCACTACAAGTCGAGGATTGCGCGAGAATTAGGACAGCAATTCTCGGCTTGTAGTGGATGAAAATGACAATGGTAAATTCAGGCTTGAAAGGGTTAACCCTTTTACATCGCTAATCACGAAGATTATAGTCGTTTTTAAGTTTCAAGATTTATAAATATTTGGTCGCATATTAAACAAAATATGTGAGTAATCTTCAACCACTTGAAGTTGTGGGTCGCGGTAGCGACACACAACTTCGAATGCGAGTTAAATAAGATAACTGGTAACGGGCTAATGTTCCATCGTGTCGTGATGTGTCATTTACCAAATATTGCAATGTTGAAATCCAATCTTGAGGCGAATGAGTGAATGTGGTCCGATAATCATGATATTGCTTTCTGTCTGCAGGTATGTGAAGTTTTTCTAATGACTTGGTTTGCCATTTGGTCGTTTACTTCCATCGTTTTGCTATTCTCGGTCACCAAATGATTTTAAGTTTATTCAGACACGTCACATAAGGTATGCCTATATTATGTAGGCTAACATTGTAAATCTACCTGTTCAGTGCTGATAAACTCCTCTGCAAAGTCAAAAGACAGTATCTACTTAATTGTAAAGTGAGCAGATACTGCCTTTTGGCTTTGCACGGTAGTAGTTAGACCAGATTTAAAACACACCACTACATTATTTTCTTTGTCCGACCACTACATTCTAAGCTGGGAATGGAGAGTTTGTTGACCTAGTACAGATCAATTATCATGGTAGGCCTATGGTATTAAAATCAGTCGTGTGTGACAGAGCTGTTGATTACGAGGGATCCTCATTATGTTCGGATGTGTTTTAAGTCGGTTAAAACCCTCGGAGTTCCACATTCTTAGCTGTGAAAAAGGCCTCGGCCTCGACCCTTTTTACAGCTAAGAATGTAGAAAAACGTACAAAACGTACATGTACAAAAATGTACAAAACGACGGACAAACACAACACCCTGGCGTCTGTTGGTGTTCGTCAATGCTCGTTTTATCTTGTGCTATTGTCCGGCAAATACGCTTCATGTTCAGCGATGCTCGTTAAGTAGCCTGCCATCAGAAATTCGCTTTGTTCTGAGTGTGTTATTTATTCTGCCGTATTAGATCATGCGATCTTCGGTGGCGTTGCTCGGTGATGTTCGCTTCTCAGTGTGACAGGGCCATTTAATTATGCAGACACAGCTTTGCAGCTATATGTGTCATTTTTTCCCACACTAAGTTTTTCTTAAAATAAATTAATCTTGTATGTATCTATATATGTGGGTCTGTTCACGCACCATGTGCTAAAAAGAGGTAATACAATTATTGCAGCCCGTATCCTCGTACAAGTTACGATATCATAAGATTCTGATTGGTCGGGATGGCAATCTGGACCAATCAGAAACCTACGATAAATCGCCACTTGTACATGTTGTACGAGAATACTGACCCTGCTAACCTACAGTGAGAACATGGGTCAAAACAATCTAATACAATAAGATGATATGACTTAAAAAGCTGTTCACATAGTTATTACGTGCACATGCAAAAATCATTATTAAGTGCACTGATAAAATTTTAGAATAAAAAACGATTATGATTTGGTTAATCAATATTCGGGAATGTAGTTGTTTGCTAGTCACTTTTTATTATAATTTTGGAAGTTCAGCTTATGAAAATTACTGTACGTTTGTTGTCATCAGCGTCTGCTTTGTGATAAGCTTGTGAGTGCCAAGTCCCAACAAAACTTGACACTCGAGGTTTTAGCTACAGATTTGACCACTCAAAAACGTGGGACACCTTTGGACAGTGATATATAAGACTTGGCATCAATTAATTAGAGATCGATGGAAGGTTAATTGGAATGACCAACATTTCACCTACTATATTGCATGCTCAGCTCATTGGTTGCAACGTCATTGAAAAGTTATGGGGTTTTTTTCGGACATTATCACTCTCAGTCACCGCCATGTTGAAAAAAGGCTGATTCCCCTGGGTAAAACGAGCATAGCATTCCATCACTTCACCACCCACACCTTTACGTGTGGGCTTGTTCACGGCTCGTGTACGCCATTGGTTGTCAAATACTCACCTGGACAGATTAAAACAGCTGATTGTGTTTTTATTGCACATCAAACTAGAATATAACAGTGAAATATTAACCCTAAAGGAACCCCGTGGAATAACATCAATTTTGATTTTTACTTTTGTAATGAAATAGTGTATCCAACAGATCATGGTTTTATTTTTTTCAGAACTTTTAAAAACATGATTTATCGCCGTTGCGTTTTTTCAGAAGGCCACCATCTGTTTTATGCAACCTCACATGTTTTCTCATGTTCCACTCTACGTTTGATCTGTCTATGATCTGAACCAATGAAAAATGCTTGCCCCTGTACGTTATTTTGAAATGTGAGAACTTTTGATGGAACGTTCTGTCGCAATCATTATTATGGTGTGTTTAAGATCGCTCTTCTATGCCAGCAAACACGAGACATTGACCCAATGGGTTAATGTTGGCTCACTGTCTTCGACGTTGGCCCAGCATTGGGCCAATCTCTCGTGTTTGCTGCTACAAACACCCGGCCATAAGTTCATCACAATGTATGTCGGCGCTGAGAGAAACACGGCCAGTCTATTGTGCAAATTCAGCTGTAGTCACTGGAAACTTCTCTCCGCAGACATCCGCATTATACAACACACCATAAATAACAAAAGAACAGGCTCTCATGTCTAACCCACTGACCATCTGCATCCCATAGTATAATTCCATTTGACAATAGAGGCTGAGTTTGGGACTGAACATGGCCATCGTCATTTCGGGCATTCGTTTGTTTCCTATTTCGTTGTCCTGCATCATCATTTCGCTGGTTCGCACCCGCAAATTCGTTATTTCGCATTGCCCTTTCATAGTCTCGTTGATTTGCAGTTTATTTGTTTCCCATCATCCTTTCGCTCTTTACCACCGCTGTTCCGTTTTATCCTTTTTTGTCCAGTTTAGTTTATCCGCATTTCCTATTTGTTTGTTCGCAATTTTATATTTTTCAAGTTCACACTTCCGCACTTTCGTTCTGAAACTTTCTCATTCCCGTTGTTTTCATCTATCTTTCTGTCATGATAGCTACATGGGAAAAATATAAAACGAAACTGCAGCGTGAAACTATTAAACTACGAAACAAGAAAAGGTCGAAACTGTAAAAGGGCAATACAGTATAGAACGGGTCTTACATAACGAAACAGCGGGAGTATAATAATTATGGAAACCGTGATCATGATACTGTAATATGCTTCATTTGTGATTTCAAAAGGCCCAGTATAATACTAATCATACTAGCAAAGAACTAGTAACAGAGTTAAAGGTTTAAAGGGACTCAATCAGGCTAAAATCATAAAAAAATCGGTGATTTTATTATGGCCCTTTAACATGACCACATGATGTAAGCATGTCCATAGGCTAGAGCTGCAAAAGTTTTTTTTTATTTTTGTGTTTCGCATTTACCAGTTAAGCTAGATATAGAGACGAAATTCCATATTTCTTATTTCGGACATGCATGTCCGAAATAAGAAATACGGGAATTTCGTCTCTATAGATGCGCGGAAATTAAAAAAACTTTTGCAGTTCTAGTCTATGGACATGTCTACATTATGTTCATATTAAGGAGCCAAAATAAAATCACCAATTTTTTTATGATTTTAGCCTGATTGAGTCCCTTTGAAATCTCCATGGTATAAGACCTATCAACCAACGAATCAAGTGCGTCATTTGGTAGACTTCTCAGCAGACACAAAACGTTGAAACAATGCTGGCTTACCGTTGGTTCAGCGTCGCAGACGGTGGACCAGCGGTAAACCAACATTGATTCAACGTATGGTGTCTGCTGGGTTGGGTACACTGAATTAACTGAGCTCACTCAACAGGTCAGCAATGTTTGAAATTTGTCATTTTGAGACAAATCAAGAGTGAGCTCATTCATAGCTTTGTCAGTATCATACATGTATTTTTAAATGTTTTAAATGTATTTTAACACAAGATTGAGTGAGCGTACCAAGTTTGCTTGTAAAACCTTGAAAACATGCTAAATACAGAGCGTGTGTGACACTGTCGACCTTCGTCAACAAAACCAATCAGTCGCTAATTAATTAGTCCCAGGAATATCTGAAGATGATACATAGCTCATATTACATCTGCATAAACTTATTAGCATCCCCACTTTTGTAGTAAATAAATGTGTAACGTGGTGGCTCTAAGTTTGGGTCAGCAAATATGTTTAGCGTGCTTGACTCTCACGACGCTGAAATATTTCAGTATAAACCATGGAAACCAAAGTGTTTTTTTTTTAAATCATCATAAATGTCTTAAATAGCGCTTTTCGCTTCATTTAAATATCTATGCCGGCCATTTGAGATATTTTATTTTTTTCAGTGCGGGGACCATCTTTATTCGTCAGAACCTGGCGTCTGCAGACGGTCGTTGAAATATATAATACTATTCTGTCAATTTCATCTCATGCATTTTTTATTTTTTACAGCCAGTAATATCTTATTTGAATATATAAAAATAATATGATAATACAACACTTATGTTTCTTCCCCGGCAAATTGCAAAGATTGGAGATTGTGGCGGGGCTGACTCACTGATATCTGGACGATAGTTATTTGGTTTGGCTGTGATTTGAGATTCAATTGTATCGGTGTGGTATCGTATTATGTATTTCCTGGTTGTCCATAGATAGATAGATAGATAGATATTGTTTATTTCAGTGACATGTACATAACAACAAATACATGGGAACATGAAATATTGTTAAATGAAGTACCCAGCCCTCGAGGACTTATTAGTCACTATGCATACATAATATATACAAAGGTGCAGTATAAGCTTAAAAAATAATAATAATAATATAAAGCAAAACAATATAATGTGTGCTAGTTAAATAAGGCATGTTGCCGTTTATACCAGGCATTTGAAATGAAATCAGCTACACATTTAACAAATTTATCATTCATTAAAAACGTTAATAAATCAATTCCTGACATGGCTGAAATATTTACTACAGTGGGTTCGATCGAATTAATATTATGAAAAAGTGTATCTCTAAGCTTACTATAAAAATTGCAGGTACATAAAAAATGAATTTCGTCTTCTATTGCGTTTTCGTCACAAAAAGTACAATATCTTTCATTACTAGGGATCTGTCGATATCGTCCTGTCTCTGTTGCCAGTGGTAAAACACCACATCTAAATTGACTCAGTAATGATCTTTTGCTCTTAGGTAAAAGGGAAGACACATACAATTCTGTTTGATATACTAATTTGAATTTTACATAAGTTCTTAATTTTGGCTTGGAAGCTATGGTGTTTCTCCATTCTGTTTGTTCTTTCTGTCTAATTTTATCCATTACAACAGAGACAGGAATATGTGTGTAATTATTTGTATTAATGTTAAAGTCTTCTGACAGTGATCTTATTTTTTTAATCCAACCGCCGTTGTTATGTATCAGATTTTTTAAAAGTTTAAAAGGCAGCCTTGATTGTTCCATTTTAATAATGCGGTTCCATAATTTAACAATTTTTATTATGTGTCTACATGAAGGTGATGTCCATCCCATGTCCCCTTGCATAGCACAAATTGGTGTTTTTGGTCCCAGGCCTAAAAAGAAACGTATCGCCCTATTTTGTAATTTATCTGACTGTTCAAACTTTCTAATTCCCCAAATTCCTGCAAAATAATCAGATATAGGTACCACCATAGAATTATATAATTGTGTGTATATACAGTGCGTGAAACTGTCAAAAGTATGGGGCGTTTATAGTCACACCCTATCTATAATGAGCCGCTGAAGTCATTAGATTGGCTTTGCAGAACATTATGCTGCTTTAAAAAGGCAAAAAGAAAGCTTATAAACACTGATAAAGTCAGCAGATACTGTATGTTGGCTGTCTCACGCTGTGAAGGTATCCTGCAGTACTGTAGTTATTACATGGCAAAGGAAAACAGCAGTAACTGCTCCTTTTTCAAGTAGCCGGTTACTTTGCTTTGCCGCGAACCTATCACCTGTGGCTCCTGAGATTGATCGCCCCTCTTGATACATCTCAAAAAGTGTCGTTTTAATGCAGGGCCAGCATTTTTAGTACTGGCCCTGCATTAAAACACCACTCTGCCCGCGTCTTGTGCTCCCTGGAAAGGTGATAAATGTTCCTCCACGAATTTGAGACCAGTGCGAAGAGGTTAGGTATTTTATGTAAATCTCGGCTTCTTTGATCATTGAAATACAGCTGATCTATTGCTATCTCGCACCGGCTGACACTGACTTGAAGACGACGTAGTTTTATAAAAAAGCAGCGAACGAATCCATCCGGCAAGGATGGCTACCAGTCACTACTTTTTTTGTAATTATATGATGGTCATTAATTATACAAGATTATGAAAGTCATGATTAATTAGTACATTTATCTATTTCGGGCATGATCCCACTCACATATAAAGTTGAAATTAAAGGAAATTAACTGGAATTTTCTCGGTGTATTTTTTCAGCTTGATAACGTTAATTAGCTGATTGACGTGATTAAGTCAGAAGCAGCCATTTCCTGTGACGTAACAAAAATACACTATGCTTGGAAGTTGCATGACGTCATTTGATCTCTGCTGACATCATATTATATTGTTGTACAAGTAAATCAAATCATTCTATTAAATTCCTTATCATGATAAAGATTACAGGAACATAATTATACATGTAGTGCATATTTACATGTTAAATGTTATTTTTTCCAATAGCTAAATAAATATAAAGATAACACCATGTCTATGTCGTATGTAAAAAAATGAAATGAATCGGGCTTTAGGTCACCTTTGTGCACATATAAGCTAAACTGGGCCAGGAGAACCTCCTGAGGATGGTGAGATGAATGAGATGACACTGTCCTCCAGACACAGGATTCGAAATTCGAACCCTGGCGGTCTGATGCCGAGCACGCTACCTCTCGGTCACGGAGGCTCCCCACAATACTGACTTTCACACGTGGATGGGGAAGAAACATTTTTTGTTTCTTTCAAACCGCCGAGACCGGAAACCGAACCCCGAACCCTGGCGTGAAAGGCAGCGGTGCTAACCACTACCCTAGGGCCCCCGCCCTATGTCGTATGTGTAATTCACGCGAAACACCTGCTGGTAAATATTGGCCCAATGTTGCTTTAATAATGGTCTAGCGTCGTACACACTGGAACAACATTAGAACAACATCAGGGCAATACCGAACATAGACAAATGGACAAGCACGAATAAGACTTCTTGTCAAGTCTTCTCTTGTCTGGACTCACACGCGGAGTGTCAGTTCAAGATTGCGTGCCTCAAACCACTTGGCAGTGTTAAGATGGTTTATTCGAAATAAAATGTTGTCACATCACAGCTAGCATGGCACAGAAGGTCGGCACAATTAGTACAAACTTCCGGTATCATATATGTTCGTGGTATAATGATGTATTGCTGTGCACTACATACATGTTGACAGTATGGCGCAACCAGCGCAACCATCTACAACTGGGATTCGAACCCTGTGGCTTCAAGTCGAACTCCGGCATGTAGCACTGATGCGGGCCATGTATCCCCATTCCGACGATCGAGAACCCTGTTCACTGAGCCCCTAGTGTCTATCGCGATGAGAGTCACTGATGTTGAGGGAGAGCACAGTAGCTCACGCCTGTTACTGCCGTGTTTAACTACTGACTTTTTCAAGCAAGCAGTTACTGCATTTGGCCTTGCAGAGCAGTGTGTTCTGCAACGCAGAACATAAAGACAATCTTCAAGTAAGCAGCTACTAGCTTTTGGCTTGGTATGGCACAATGCTACTCTCCAAGTAAGCAGTTACTAGCTTTTGGCTTGGTATGGCACAATACCACTTTCCAAGTAAGCAGTTACTAGCTTTGGCTTGGTATGACACACTACCACTCTCAAAGTAGGTAGTTACTGGCTTTTGGTTTGGTATGACCCAATACCACTCTCCAAGTAAACAGTTACTAGCTTTTGGCTTGGTATGACACATTACCACTCTCCAAGTAAGCAGTTACTGGCTTTTGGCTCGGTATGACACAATACTGTACGACTTTCCAAGTAAGCAGTTACTGGCTTTCGGCTTGATATGGCACAATGCCACTTTCCAAGCTAGCATTTACTGGTTTTTGGCTTGGCATGACACAATACGCCTCTCCAAGTAGGCAGTTACTGGCTTTTGGCTTGGTATGACCAAGGATTCCTTGGTATGACACAATACGACTCTCCAAGTTAGCAGTTACTGGCTTTTGGCTTGGTATGACCAAGGATTCCTTGGTATGACAAAATACGACTCTCTAAGTAAGCAGTTACTGGCTTTTGGCTTGGTATGACACAATACGACTCTCCAAGTTAGCAGTTACTGGCTTTTGGCTTGGTATGACCAAGGATTCCTTGGCATGACAAAATACGACTCTCTAAGTAAGCAGTTACTGGCTTTTGGCTTGGTATGACACAATACGACTCTCCAAGTTAGCAGTTACTGGCTTTTGGCTTGGTATGACCAAGGATTCCTTGGCATGACAAAATACGACTCTCTAAGTAAGCAGTTATTGGCTTTTGGCTTGGTATGACACAATACGACTCTCCAAGTTAGCAGTTACTGGCTTTTGGCTTGGTATGACCAAGGATTCCTTGGCATGACAAAATACGACTCTCCAAGTAAGCAGTTACTGGCTTTTGGTTTGGTATGACACAATACGACTCTCCAAGTTAGCAGTTACTGGCTTTTGGCTTTTCTCAGCAGTGTTCCGCTGATGAGGCCGCTGTTTCTCGTTTACATCGCCGGCGTAATAAGTTTGCAGATAGCAGGACACCACCATCTAGTCGTGCGTACAGTTAATGGCAACGGAGGTTAAAGACGTCCGGTGGCTAGTCTGCGCTTGCAAGGTCAAGGTCATCAGACGAAGGTGATTGACTAAATAAACCAGACAGCTAGTTGACCGCGGTAATCGATAGGCGGCGCTGGCATCATGTAATCTTACGTCTATGATGGCAGATACCGGTGCAATCCTCTACCTGCATGGTACCCACAATGTGTCTCCTTTCTGAGAACTGCAATTCCCCCTGCAAACACGAGATAGTAACCCAGTGCTGGGTTAATGTTGTCATCTCGTCTACGACGTCGGGACAACATTAAAACAACACTGGGTTAGCGACTCATTCCATTAACGTTCCTAAAACCAAATTTTACCACCATTTCGGGGATTCGAAAACAATTTTAAGAATTATGATTTAGTTTGATATTTGTGAATATCCCGTAGCCATCAATGCCACACTAATTAAACGAGTCTCCGAACGTGACTGTGATCATTTTAGTTTTTCATGTATATCTATAAAAAAAACTTGAGTTTATAAGGTACATTATTCACTTCATTCACTATCGATGCACTGTAGATATAAGGCTCATTTCTAAGTGCCAATAATACATCATGATTATCATACCGTGTATTAGTAAGAATAAAAACAAGGTACACGATAGACTTTTTTACATTTCATTTTCATTGTTATGATCTTGAAGATGTGAAATTAAAAAAGAAATACACAAAAATCAAAAGCGCTTATTTTAGTGCGGATGCAGTGTTACCACTCAGATATAATTCGCCACCTTGGATATGAAAGGGTGTATCAGTCGCTTCACAAAGTGGCAGATGCACCCTTTCATATCCAAAGAGACGATATTATTATGTCCCCATTTCTATTCCATCTACATTGTGTATTTTTGTCTGTGGTGATAACAAACTTTTTAAATTCCATGCTAATCTACATTTATCATTCTCCTGACATACCAGCCACATGGTCTCGCCGGTCCAACCTTAACCCAACATTGGGAAAGCGTTGGCGATGGAGGCCCAGCGTCAAATCAGCGTCATGTCCAGCGTCTGTTGGGACGTATATTTGTTCTTTTTTTTCCTTGAAGTACACCGCGTTCCATGCGTGATGGACTTTTATCCATATTAGCAGACTGTGATCACCATGTTCTTCTTGTTATAGTGCCCTATACATCCAACAGATGGGTATTCTGCCGTGCAAAGACAAACAGCAGTAACTGTTCACTTTTCAAGTGAACAGTTACCGCTGTTTGTCTTTGTTTTGCAAAGACAAACAGCAGTAACTGTTCACTTTTCAAGTGAACAGTTACCGCTGTTTTTCTTTGCACTCACCGTCCAAATCCAGCAGTGAACCATTCAGCAGAGCAAAGACAAACAGGAGTAGCTGCTCACTTTTCGAGTAAGCAGTTACCGCTGTTAGCCTTTGCATTCACCGTCCACCAGTACCACATTGCAGTCCCGATGCGGCGGACTTCTATGGCGCATGCTCTGTCCTCCGCCGCCTAACTTCCGTTTTACATCCCTGTTGATTGGATAGGGGACCTAAACCAGCTGGTAGAGGAAGTCATCCTGTTTAATACATACTACTGATGGTACAAGGGGACATTCTCAGTACCGATACAAACACTAATTATTAAACAATGTTATGAATGAGCCCCCCCCCCCCTCCCTCCTCTCAGCCGGTCACAGAACCTAAAACATTATTTTTAATTGTATTCCTTTTTTTTAAGACCGATAATGAAAAAATGGTTGATTCGAGGATGTTTTTTATAATTATAACATGAAAGCAGAATAATATCATGTGTCTATTTTAAAATAATTAGTCTTTGTTGATATCATCTATATTCAAGATTGTGCAGCATTTGTAAATATGTCCCTTAGTTTGTTGTGTCTGTTTCGGCCTACGAATAAAATATGTTATCTAACTCATTTTATCAACATTTATAAGAATCCAGAGATAATCCAAACAAACTATATTCACACTTGAGGGATGGTTAAATGGTGGCACAGCATTGGGCCGGATGTTGATGCCGTCGGCCAAGCGGTGGACAGACATCGGTGCTGCATGCGAATCCATTCATTTCTTCCTAGGTCCGTCAGGCACCAATTAACGCAGGGGGCTTTCATGTGCCCTGGAGTGGGCTTTGATTCCATCGTCTGGGATGGTAGGTATTTGTGGTATAATGTGCTGTATACTACAGACTGTTTACACGGCAATATAATAATATGACCTTGAAATAAAACTATTGGTCTTTTTCAGTGATTTTGAATTGTGTATGTTTTATTCTGTATTTTTGGTTAAAATCAGTAGGCTATATAACTTCATATCAATTCATTTTTTTAAAATTGACATGTCCACATAATTATGCTGTCCCTTTAATTGAAAAGTATTACACATTCATATCAAGGAATGTATTCTACACATGCTGCCGTACAAAGCTAAAAAGCAGTTTATGCTTACTAAAGTCTTTACAAGTAAGCAGATAATGTTTTTTTTGTTTGGCTTCGCAGATCAGTATAACCAGTAAGCAATTACTGCCCATTTAGCTTTGCACGACAGCTATAAACACAGTCTGTAAAATCAGCTTCATATTGGCTTTGCTCCAAATCCTTGAAATAAATGTTCTGCAGTTTTGTAATAAAAAAACGTAATAATTCTAAGCACCATTCAATATTTGTTTTCTATTAAAATACATCAGGAAACACTTTTTGTCGCCGTTAATCAAACAATCAATAAAGAGGAGCTAGGGTGGGAAAACCAGATCAAATAGGTGCGATTTAAGTAATTTCCGGAATGGTAAAATTGTTTCGGCTTTACGTATTGGCACAGGCAGGGCGTTCCATAAGGCTGAGCCAGATTTAGAGAAAGCTCTTGACCCAGTCTTAGTTTTTATACGAGGAACAACGAATCTATTTGAATTTGTGGAGCGTAGATATTTTGAGCATTTCGTACGAACAAGTAAATCAGCCAGATATGCAGGCTGGTTGTATTTAAGGGTCCGGAAAGTTATTGTGCATATTTTAAAATTAATGCGAAATTTGACAGGGATTTTTTGCGGAATTTTTCTGAAAGTCACTCCACAATTATTTTATGAGCGTGTATTTTTGTATGAACATCCTTGCTGAGGGCAATTTGTTAAAAAAATTTTAAGAGAAATTTTAAAAAAAAGCTCCCCACGCCAACGCTTTAAATATAGACATCAGTTCTGACGTTTAAAGACGATCCCAGCACTGACAGAATTCAAAATGTATAATGGCCGTAAACCCATAACATACATGTAGGTATCTTAAAATAAGGCAATTATGACGATTGCAAACTCATCCTGGCATCCTTTTCGATGTCAGTATGGTGCCGCACATGTGTTATCAGTTGGTTATGTGGTCAACTTCCTAATAATTATTATAGGAAGACTTGAACGCTCGCTCATCATCGCAATCTCACCCAATATCCGGCGGGGGCAATGATCGCAGAATATTATGCGAAATACCATAGATTGTGAATGCGCGCAGGACGACGAAGGGCAATTACGTATGACCAGGTGGCGAGGAGGAAGGAGGTCGCTCCTTCCAGCTATTTCGTAGCCATGGGGACAGTAATTAGAGGCATTGTGATTGGCCGGAGCATCTGTGTGGGTTGTATTGCTGGGAAACACGTAGAGACGGATCAACAATGAAACCCGGCTTGTCAGCACGAGAATCTGTTCCAGTGTCTGTTTGATGCTAGCCCATCGTCTGCGACGCTAGCCCAGCATCAAACCAACACTGGATGAGCTTCTCGCGTTTTCTGGAAATGGTTGATTCAGCGCCGGGTGTTTTTGAGATATCGCGCTCCCAATATAAGGACGCGCCTTCTTAGAAATGAGATTCATTCACGGCAGAGGTCGCTGCATCTAATTCGCGGTATTGGTAGTCACGTGATTCGCTCGCTGGTCACGTGACCTCTTTCCTTCACGGCGATTCCTGTAAGGTGTTCTCGGGCATGTCTAATTTACAAGATGCGCATAATTTACAATATTTTCATAATTTATGTCCTGTGAACAACACAGCCTGGTTGAGCTGATCGTAACGTAGGTCTATACTACACACTATACACATTGGCGTTTTCATTGACTAGGATTTATTGGTGCAATATACGAAACTAGCTCATTATTTTTTCCAAATGTCATAAGAGATAAGTTGCAAAAGGCTGTTTGTTTATTTATTTTATTTTTTATTTATTAAGATTCGCCAAATATACAGTATACATTGCAAAAAAATAGTCATGCTAATACTGTTGGCTGGGACGTGGCATCAGATATGCGATATCTATGCTAGTCCTGTCCCATAACCAGATAATAATGTTAAAGCTGCATAACTGTTTTGTTTATTTCATTCAAACGATTAATCCATGGAGAATGGTGTTTTATTTTTTTATTTTACTGCTCCGGCTACTGAGTTATTAAGGATTTAAGTTTTTTTTTTTAATATTGTTGCCCCACCAAAACAAACCTGATCACAGCGGAGTAAGACATACTGTCTATATAATCAGGACATTAAAAGTACCAAGTGGCAGATAACGGTCATCATAGAAAAAAGAGAGGAAGACTTTTAAAATTATTGTTATTTTTTACGTGATCATAGATACATTTCAAAGTACAACGTGTATTGTCTCATAACAGTTAGCCATATCTAGAAGTTATTACTTTGTGTGATATGGATGATATCTGCATGTAATGTCATGAGAAAAACTCTATTTATTGGCCCGCCATTAAGACGCTCTCCCCAGACGATGAGAAATTGTACTCGGAATAACCATCAAATTCAGTGATGTAAATCATCGTTTTCGCTCTTTGGATTTTCGTGATTTTCTTGAAAAACATTTGCATTTTTTTACTAGGTATCTCATGGACATTTCAAAATAGAATCAAAATGCTACTAGAAAATATCAGACTTTATTTTCTTTTATCGTAAATCATCACATGCGGTAAAATAAAATGATATTTAAAAACATCAGACTTTACTGTGACCGATTTGACCCAGTATCCGACATCTAACCCAGTATCTCAGCTAACACGAGGCATTGATACAATGGCAGAATAATGCCGCCCATCGTCTGCGGTATTGGCCCAACATTATGCCGATTCAGTTCAACGTATGTGTTTGCTATTAAGGGGGTGGTTTAGTGCTGGCCAATGTAACATTATATCGGCCCATAACCTTACCGCTATTACATGAATATTGTACACACACCGAATCACTACTTAATAGTACTTGTAGTCCTTCAGCTGATGGGTTGGATTTGACCATGAAAGGTACCCTCAATGTTATGTTTGATAATTGTTCCATACCCCTTGGCACATATTTTCAGCTTGGTGCCCAAGCCAGGTTCCTGTCAAATTTTGCGAAATCACCTTATTTGTGTTTTTAGCGTTCGCGACTCGGGTAAAAACACATATTCCGGGATTACGTGGGGCAGAATGCCCCAAATCATACATATGAGGTACCAAAATGACCAGAGCAGCATGACGATCATCATGGTGTGTCATAATATGGCATTGATTTGTGTATTTTTCACAATTTGTGAAAATGTGACATTTCAGACCAAATTTTGACTTTGTTTTTAATTTCCGAACGTCACGAATTTTTTTTTGTGAAATAGTGATATACTTCATTGCTTTACCACTGATTGCACAAACTGCTTCTATCTTTCAGCTAAAATTTGAGCATAATGGTGTTACTTTAACCCTATTGGCAGCTTCTCAAAAGCCTCTAGTGCAACTCTACCCCCCTCCAATTTTGCAATATACCCCAAAACAGCGAAATGAATTATTTGGTCTTGGGGTGACTTTATGACCTTTGCTACTACGTATATACACCATTATTAATGGCCCCGAGTAGTCCAGTTATTTTATAAATGAAATAAAGAGGACTTTTACTTACTATTCTTTCATTTTTTTTACCTTTTTTTCTTATTTATTCGGGATGGTATTCTCATATAGGGATGGGTATTTAAGTTATGTAACCTAATTTTTGTTTAATTTATATAATTCCTGTTATCCATTGTTTTCAATCTACTGAGCCTCGCCTTCATTGAAGCAGACAGTGAACTGGACATTGAAAAATGCATATTGTGTCCATCCGTCATTGAGGGTGAAGAGCTCAAAAGCAATGAAAAAAGCATCAAACGAATTCGAGAAGTTGCTGGCAAAAAAATGAGACATTCACATACTGGGATAATTTCGTAGAATATTTCACAATTGCAATAAATCTCATTAGAGGAGCCGGAGAGGGCATGTGAAATCTGCACCTCAATTATGTGCAGAAGGCAGTCAAATTCTTTGAAGCCATGGATGCCACAAACTATGAGAGATGGGGAGAAACCTACCTGGAAGATATAAGGCGACTTCCAGTTACTGCGCCAGAGGTACATAGAACATTCATGGTGGGACCGTTTGTAGTGAAGCGAGCAATCGGTGAATTCAATGCAGTGGGCTTAGATTTAGCGTTAGAGCAAAGTATTTAAAGATGAAAAAAAAGTCGGGGAGGAGTCACTGGAGAGACACAAGAAGCTAAATTTGTAGCAGAGTGGGAGACGATATATGCACTATGAAATGCTAGGTGTTTGAAACCTCTATCGTGAAGTTAGTGGAATAAGAATGTAAAACCAAGATCTCAGATTACATCACGAGTTCACCCCTACTGAAACAAAAGCATGTGAAGAACGCGTTCAAAAGATATTAACATTCATCACGCGACATGCGAACCCATTTCATATCAACCAACAGGTCTTGGTACCCGAAGTCCCGAACTACATCATATTTTAACACAAGAAAAAGCTACAGATCAAATCAGAAACCAAATTCTTGAGGCTCCAACAATTGGTCAAGATAGGTACATCAAAGATCGGAGGAAGCGTTTTGTGACAAAAAAATAAATATCTTCAACAGGATCTCCCTCGCAAACCTCAAAATTATGAAGTACCTGCATAAAACAAACCATTTTAAGCAGTCCACAACAAAGAAGTCCACCAGGAAATAGTGTGGTGCTATTAAGGAAATGGTAGACATAGCCATACAATGGAGGAGCTGCTAGCATATGATGTAACGGGAAATAGTCCACTGTTTGGTGACGACGGGTTCATGCAAAAATCTACGAAGAGTGAGCTAGTGCATGAACTGGAAAAACATCTCTCCCCAAAAGACTACGCAGGGCCCCTTTCTTCCGGGCAGATGGCCACCACATACCTGGTAGACGTTATGGCCCATATGAGGAAGGCCAGCTTAAAAGATATATCAACTTTTGGAGAGCTGATTGAAAGGCCATTGGACACTACAAATGTGATTTCTCCTCAGGTTAACTGAACAGACTATGTATTTGATTACCCTAAAGATGGCTCCATAAAAGACTCTGAAAGAATGCGCAGAACAGATGCAGAGAAACCCCCTATTGGGCTAGAGGAAGTAAAAATGCCCACGCCAATAACTAAAAATATGGAGTACTTCTGGCCACTAAACGAGAACAAAACAAATCTACAAGTACTCATGTATGATACAATCAAACAGCATGCATCAGAAAATGAAAACTACATGGATATCGTTCTTGGCAGCATTCAAGATAATAGAATGGCAACGAAAGTGATAGACAAAATAGTACGCAATGTGCCTGAACTCACCTTATGAAGAGGCTGACATTAGCCTTGTCTTGCACGCTGCAGAGGCAGCTGAGGCTAGTGCCAAACGACTAGTTGTGCTCTCTGCGGACACTGATATTCTGGTACTTATGCTGTATTATTGGAGGGAGCTTGAGAGAAAAGGTCTCAATGAGCTATGGTTTCCATGGTTTCAGGCTATAGGACGTTACATCCCAATCCATAAATTAGCATTAAAGTTGGGTGCTGATTTCTGCAAAGTAATACCAGCTGTACATGCTCTGACTGGCTGCGATTATAGCAGTAAAGCCGGTGGTACAAAAGCAGCTGCCCTTAAAGCCAACCCTGTTGTATATCTGAAGTGTTTCGGATCCTTGATCCCAATGTATGATTTCAAAGCACAGGTTCAAAATGCTGAATCTTACTTGTGTCAAGTCTTCAAAAAACAAACAGTTATAACTGACATAAACAAGCTGAGATCATGGTTATACCATCACACCTAACACACCACCCTCCACCCCTTACCACTCTCAACAGGTGCTCTACTAGCTCATATTTCCAGAAGCTTTTATATTAGTTATCAAATGTGCTCAATTCTTGATGAAGTCAAAGCCAACCTAAACCCTACTGATTTTGGATATATAATGGAAGTTGACCTGCTTTTGCCATCAAATAAAGTCACTCAACTTCCCGAAAACATGACTGCAGTCTGCAACTGTCAACACTGTGCTACTAAACGGTGTAATTGTAGGAAACTATTGCTCCAAATTCTGCAAATGTATGGATAAAACAGAAGAGCCTGTTGAATTCAAAAATCCATAGGCCTACACATAGTATTAGTAACTGTAAAAAGGTATTAGGAATGCGGCTGTAAAAATTACTGCTGCACTAGCACACATAGTAAAGTAGTTAGATGTATTGGGAATGCAGTTGTGAACATTACTGCGCTGCACTAGCACACGTAGTAATGTAGCTAAATGTATTTGGAATGCGGTTGTAAAAATACACGTGCACTAGCACACTTAGTAATGTAGCTAAAGCTGTTGTGAATGAGGTTATAGGAATTACTGCTGCACTAGCACACATAGTATAGAGGTCTTATTATAATTACTGATGTAGGAATACGATCGAATGCTTTACCAGCGTATTGATGTAACTTCTGGTTAATAAAAGCACAAAATGTAAATATATGTTGCTCCTCATTATCTAAACCAAACATCAACATAGCCGCAGATATAGCATAAACTCAAACACATAATAAATTGTAAAATATACATGCCTAAAAGTATGTTATATCATATCAAATAAGCAAAATACCATTATCGAGTAGTTTTACTAATTTAGGGGGTGGGTTCACTCACATGATGACTGAGAAAAAAAGAAATAGGTTAGAAGATTTAAATTTATTCGAAATAAAGCTAAGATAATTGGTTTAGTTTTATAAATAATGTGCTTGGTGTTGGGTCTCATATTTTTTTGTGAAAAAAATAATTAATGACTCAGTGGAATAAAAAACAAAGTTGAAATTGGGCCCAAAATGTCACATTTTCTCAAATTGTTAACCCTATGCACTCTCAATACCATATTATGACACACTAAAATGATCGTCATTTTGCCCCGGTCATTTTGGTACCTCTTATGTATCATTTGGGGCATTTTGTCCCAAGTAACCACAGAATATGTGATTTTACCCGAGTCGCGAACGCCAAAAACACAAATAAGGCGATTTCTCGAAATTTGACAGGAACCCGGCTTGGGCACCAGGCTTAAAATATGTGCTAAGGGGTATAGAACAATAATCAAACATAACATTGAGGGTACCTCTCATGGTCAAATCCAACCCATCAGCTGGTGGATTATTGATGGTGTACCGCATGGTGAACTAATTCCGCTACATTTACCCAGTTTTAGTGCATTTATAAGGCCTTTATGACTATATGAATGATTGTTTTGTACGTTTTAGGTTATTTTAATCGAAATAAACAAAACAGTTATGCAGCTTTAATAAAGTATGTGTGCAGCAATTATGAAAAACGCAATCCAGCAAAACATGAAACGCCCATCAAACGCCGAATCAATGCTGACCCATCGTCATACATTACATACATTCGGCATGATAACATTCTCATATCCCCCTTCGGAGTTCTAAAAACCTACACAGTTTGCATTTTTATAATCACAGATCTACATGTATAAGGTGGTAGGCTACACAAGTAGACCCTATATTTCGCTCCGGTATTTCGCACATATCTAATGTCGTTCTCACACCACTGACAACGTCGACAATACGTTTATTTCGAGGCTGAAAATACGCCGCAAATTAACAATAATGAGTAGTCCGCTATAGAGTCTGTTTGGTCGGAAATTTTCCATCGGTTTTTGTCAGGTGCAGTTCAGGGCAAAAATAAGAATCCGCTGCGATCAGGGTAAGCTCGGCATTTAATTTAGTAAACAGCTTCAGTTAGCCAGGCTACCAATCAAACAGTAGCGAATACTACTAGACTACATGTACATGTCCAGCATAGTATTAATTAACTTAATGTAGCAATGCTGTATTTTTCATACCCATGAAATACTTCATTTATAGTCCCATAAAAAATATTA